>JAXGGA010002093.1:0-131477 GCA_038373865.1 Uloborus plumipes | reverse complement strand
ACATTTGCAAGTGCACAATGGTTACTTTACTAAAAATGTGTAAAAATAAGTAGTGCAGTTTAATGTTTCTGCATTAAAAAGCAAACATATACTCGCAAATATCACACTCACTACAATGGATTGAACATTCATTATTTATTGTTTCTTTAAATCTATAACGTTAAGAAATTTCATATTCTAAAACAATCCCAAAAGTGATTGGTGCATTCGCAAATCAAAAGTATGTGCATTGTGAATGCCCGAATGCAAGATACGAAATTGAAGCGGTCCCGATTACCACAGAAAACAGTAAAATGTGCACAAAAATAGTTTGCTAGCGATAATTTTCAAATAATCCACCGTTATTGTTATTAATGACAGTGTTGATTGAAAATGTCTGCTTTAAATCATCCCTCTCACTGCAAGGTACATTTTTTGGAATGGCTAATCCCTTGAATTTCCCTCTTTTCTCAACATCTTCTGTTTTTCAGTTTCAAAAATAATAATAGTTAAACCCCCAATAACACAAAACACATTAAAATATAGTAACATTTTCAACCTTTTACAGGTACCATAATGAATTGTTCGTTCATCGCAACCTCGTTAAATTCGAAATCAGCATCGTTATTCTTCGTCTTGTTCATCTCGGTATAATTTGCCCCATCCGCGGAACAACTTGCCCCAACGCAAAGCTAGTTGTTCCTTTTCTGCTTTTCTTACTATAAAATTAATTATTAAAAAAGCTTACGAAATATAGTTCAAAACACAGTCTTTATATCAAAATGACACATAATACTAGGTCTTTTAAACTCGGAATATTAATTTTAGAATCAAGTTTTCAAAACAAATTTTAGGTTTGATTAAAAAACGGAACTTTTAGCCCCGCTCTCCTCTACTTTGATGGGATCTTCCTTTTATATTTACAGAATATAGGGGAGCATGCCGCAATATAATGAACATCTTTTACATTAAAATTATTGTTTATTCAATACTAAGAAAATTAAACTGTATACATAACCAATTAAACGTTGAAAACGAAGTGCATCTTTTCATGATCTTATTCTTTCAATTTTCAATGTACGAATTGAAATCCTTTAGTGTTGCTACTTCTCCCAATTTACCTTTCATCTATGAACTTTTTTTTTCTTACGAGTTTTAAAATGAAATTTAGAGCTGTCACGTGCAAGACAAAAATACCCGTTTTTCCGTGAAATAGCCCTACGTTTTTACTTTTTAGTGCTGAAAAAAATGACTGAAACATTTCCAACGATCTCCCCTAGCGATTGTTGAACGCCACTCTCGACAAAGCAAACAGCAAATTTTTATTTCTCTTTACAGCGGCTGCAAAACCTCCTAAAAGTAAACTGATTACTCATCAAAATCTACTCCGAAAGAAGCTATTTTATACTTTTCCATTAAGAGAGACTATGGAGCTCCCGCCATGATGGAAGCGTCATAAAGAGTGCGGCTGGGGAATTTAATGGTCTCCTCTGTTAGAGGAACAGTAAAAAAAGGCTGTTTAATTAGTACTTAATTACATATGATGAGCTAAAAACTTTTATCTCTGCTTCTGGTAACTTTTCTTTGGTAATGTATGCAAATTATGCTGTTCTTTGCCGTGCTCGTCTATTTTGAATGTGGGCAATTATTAGCTCAATATACTACTCGTTAACAGTCACAATTTGAAGTTATAAAAATTAATATGTTTGAAAAAATGATATATGCACTGTTGTAAATGTTGGAAGGAAGATTAAATAGAAACCGGTTTTTGTTTCAAAATTTATTGAATCAACAAAAGAAAAATAAGAAAAAAAAATAACATCCGTTTTCTGCATGTTATCCTTCCTTTAATACAGTTTTCCCACCGGATTGGCAAGCTTTTAATACCGTTATGACAGGAAGAAGATCGACGCGTGCCAAGTAGTGCTGCAACATCGATGTCGATGTTTTGGAAACATCGATGTTTTTACCATCGACGTTATTCAGTCGATGTTTCGAGTTTGACTGTTTTTTCGTTGTCGATTTTCAGCAAAAAGGGGCGTAAAAATGTTCCATAATTACATTTATTAAAACATTTATGTAAATAGTAAATCGGAAGTTGCAGAATTAATTCAATTGAAAAAGTTTTCAATGATTATTACGATGTTTTGACCTCGGTATATTTTAATCATCGCTGATTTCTTCTCAGTTTTTATTATTATTATTATTATTATTATTATTATTATTTACAATTCTTTTGTGTCGATGTTTTATATTTCAGCAACAGTTTAAAAAAAAAGAGATAAAAAGAATCATCGTTAATCAGTAACTGCAGTATCTATCCTATCGGGGGGGGGGGAATCTTTAATTACCACCAATCATTTACGGTCGATGATTTTTAAACATCGTTTTTTCGCGTTTGAGTGGTTTTTTTTTTCTTTTTTTATTTTTGATGTCTGCTTTATTGTCAATATTTCATACTTCAGCAACCAAAAAAATAAAAAGTTACATCGTTAATCATTAGTTGCCATATCTATCTCAATAAGAACAGTTTTCGTCGATGTCTTACGGTCGATATATTTTTGACAGACAAAAGAAAAGCGCGATATATCCGATTGAAAGGTATAACGAGGAGCAATATAACGAGAGGATACTGTACATTCGAATGTGTACGTAGTATATCTAAAAAACATCGATGTTTGAAAACATTGATGTTTTTTGGTCGATGTATCAATACCATCGATGTTTTTAATTTTCAACATCGATGCTTTGTCATCGATGTCGTAGCCCTAGTGCCTTAGATAGCGCACGAACTCAAAGCGTTATCCTCCTAGGTCTTGTTTGAGTGGTCTAAACAAATTGTACTCTCGAGGGGCGATAAATCTGGACTGTATAGGATGAGTTTCAAGAGGTGTCGGATGATATCCCAATTTTTCCCGAGTTAAACTAACGTCCCCATAGAACTAAATTCTTACCGCATTTGACTGAAACAGAAGTTCATCTGTTAGGAAGAAAGGGTTACCTTGCGACCTACAGCTAGTGGCGGTGGATCTAAACAATTCAAATGAAATTTTTGATTGGTTAATTTCTGAATTTAAATTTAGAAATCAGCCGATCGTTAATTTCTCCACTATTTTCTTTACTTCGAAGAACTTCGATAAATGGCAGTATGTTCAGAATCTTGAACTCATGTTTGCTCTATGTTAAAACCCAGAAAGTTATTGGCATTTAAGAAGGCATTGGTTAAACTTGCTGCGATACGTAGCTTGTAATGCATCCAAAAGGTGACACTAATAGCCTGCATTAAGTGCTCTTTATTAATTAAATTACGAGTGGCAACAATGTTGCTTGAATGTTTGTCGACGTTTCACCATGTTAGTTTTCCACAGCTTCACTTCCTGCCTCAATATTTTCAGCCCATTCATACACTCAAGTGTGCGAAAACGATCCCTCCATAAACTGCAAATGAAGCTATTTGAAAATGTCAGAATATTTGTTGCCATCTTTTGCAAGAAATTTAATAATGATGCGTTGCGCCAATAGACATATACACTTCTATCACACTCATGACGTACTAAAGCAGCCATAACCTCCAATATGCGCCTGAGCATACAAAGACTCTCCACTAAGATACTGGCCAAGCCCAGCCACTGATTTATTACTAACAGCAGCATTAGAGTCTAAGTTCGGTTGGTTTTTGGTCCACCAACGTATACCATTATGTGGAGCAGGAAGTAATATCGTCGTTGATGATAACGAGTGTGAGTATATCATTGAAGTAAAAACTTTTTCAAAAATTTAGTCATCATTTGAAAAAAAAATCGACATTAATTTTTTATGATCTAATATTTGTTCTCAAAGCAAAAATGAGCTATGTTAGCTAAAATCAAGTAAACTGGAATTGTAACCGAGTGTAAAAAGGTTAACACACATCTAAAAGAAGCTTAAACTTTCGTAATTTTCTGAGATTTCTCTCAAAAGCTTATGAACTTAAGTAAGATAATTTTTAATAATTACTTTCCTTACGTTTAAATTTTATTGCGTTGAAATTATATTTAAAAAATCTTGCAATTGACTAATATAGCAGTTCTGTAGCAACAAAAGTTGTTATTATTATTATTGCTTTGAAAAAAAACCTCACAGGGTTTGAAAAAAATTACCGACCCTCGTGTCAAAAAAATAAATAAAAGGCTAACCTAAACCATTTCTATGTTATCTTAAAAAAATCCCTTGATGTTAGATTCTGTATTTGGTTTCGAATATGTTCCGTCTTCATTTAATGATGGAAAATTTTATGCATAACCAATTGAAACTCAAAGTTGAAACGAATTGTTTTACCAATTGAAACTCAAAAGCAATTTCCAGTAACACGAGAAGTACATTAATTTTGATTATAAAAAATCAAATCCTCTTTTACTATAATGACTTCCTAAAAATTATATAATCTGAATTACAAGGAAACAAACAATGTGTTTATTTCTTTTAATAGCTCGCAAAAAATCAGAAAAGTAACTGATTACTCGTTAAAATCTACTCAGAGAAAATTATCTTCTTGGCTTCCATTAAAAATTCAAAGGGCTCCTTAGAGCTCCATCACGTTGACGGAAGTGTCATAAAAGATGTGGGCCTAAAAATTTCATTTAGTTGACCCTCCTACAACGAAAGTAAGAAAGAAACTTTAATTACTGCTTGATTATACGTAAGAAGCTTGGCATTTTATCAGCATTCTTTATTTTTCGCTGTTTTTGAAGTCCAGCATGATGGCTTTTTTTTCTTCCCTGTACTTGTTATGATTGTGAATTAAAGCAAAATAATTTTTCCTTTACTTATCTTATAGCTTTGAAGTTGCAGTCATTTTTTTCAAAAAAATGTAATATCCTTAGAACGGTATACAGGGTGTATTGTATTGAAGAGGGAAATAAACATGACGACGTATTAACATTTAAGCATTTTTTTTATAATTTTTTTTCCTGAACAATCACGATTGCTATATTTCTCAGTCAACTGGACACATAAGGAGGCAATCCATCTCTCCCCTTCGCTTTGCGAAATTTATGAATTGGCGCATAAGTAGGAGAGTGTCAGGCCCGTCATTTAGGGGTGGGGGCAAGGGGGTCAATTGCCCCCTCCCCCCTGGCATTGAGAAATCCATATATTTACATATAAGACGTGGTTTTTCATGTTTTCCGATGAAATAGCATTGTATTTGGACCCTTTGGCAACCCTGAAAAATCTTGAAATGACGGCCCTGGAGAGTGTTTCGTTGGGGTTTTTTTTTTTTTTTTGGTAATTTTCAGTGCGTGCATACCCTTTATCTCTGGAAATTCTTGAAAAAACCTGCCTGGTGAAGACCCGGAATTGTGGATATTTCGGTAGACGTAGTGTGGCCGTATATAAGGTCTTACTCAAGCTACATCGTTGTATGGGGTACACGGACTTCAGAATTTCCACACCAATTTGATTCTGTGAAATTTCGAGAAACGATTTACGACACCTTCGCATTTGACTGTCGGTCTTACTGGGCTGGTTTTCTTGCATAAGAGCACAATTTGCCCGTGTCCTGAAACTGCCTCTACCGCCGATCGATGTTGTACGTTGTTTTTACCTAATTTCAGGCAAAAATGTATCATAATGATGACAAAAGTGGCATATCAAAAACAAAGTACAGTTTTTTGACTTGGAAGTCCATTTTTGTTCATAGCTCCACTTGGGGGACAGGAGAGAGGATTTCAAGTTCAAAAGATTTTTTGCTTGTAAACTTGTGTACTTTGAACTTCCCAATTTGCTTCAGCTGAATAAACCAATTACAACAGTTATATTATGTGACTATTCCTTTTATCCTGTTTAATATGAAACGCCATGTATTTTGTTATAAAATCCACAAAGTAAGACACTAATCTGTTTGGTAGCAGTGCACCTAGAGCCAAATCCGTCCTACCAAGGGCGTATTTAAGGGGGGGTGAGCCCCCCCCCCCCCGAAATCGAGAAAGATTTTTTCAAAAGTAGATGTTCGGTTCATGTTTGCTCAAAAAAAAAATCTTAAGATAAAAGCCTCTATTAACATTGTTCTCAAAGGTGTATATAAGGGAGGTCCCCATAGGTTCTTTCATTCCAATACCCCCCCCCCGAAAAAAAATTCTGCTTTTTTTTTTTAAATAAAGGTAGTTATTATTATTCGGTTCAAGTTTACTCTTAAATTATTTACGTACTTTTAGCTTAAAATACATTAAGAAATAAATAATTATTGCTAATAATAATTCTTTAGATGGCACCAGACAGTGGTGCAACCCAAGAGGGTCAGGGAGCCCTTGCGCTTTACTCAAGAGAAAAAAGATCGGGAAAATGAAGATATTTCAATTAGAAAACGCATAGAAAAAATCCTAATCATACCATATCATGAATAGAAACCTTTAAATGAAAAATATTCAACACATGTAGATTATTAGTCAGCAAATTACGTTTCTCTCTTTCTTCTCATTCCCCCTTTTTTTCTAGTCAGTCAGGAAATAAGAGTCTTTAAAATAATGCTACGGTCAATAAATTTAAATTCAAGTGTAATCATTTCTCCCCGGCAAGAAATTTGAAATAAAGTGTAAGTTTCCCTCCCAGCAAGAAATTTAAAATAAAGTGCAATCATTTTCGGTTTCAGTTTTCTCACAAATAATTTCCAAGCTTTCAGCTGAACAAAACAAAAAAAGATCGAAAAGAGGTAGAAGTCCAAGCCGGCCGAGCTAGAAGGGGCACGTAATTTTCAATCTCTTTACCAGTGGTGAAATTAAAGAATAGAGTGCCTGTGGCGGGTTTAGGGTAGGAAGTCGAGGCCTGTATCTGCCAAGCATGAATTCAAAGAAGGTTCATGACCCCCCTTAAAGAGTCCAAAGAGATCTTAAAATTTCGCTTTTACAACGTGTAATTTAGTTGCAGTTTCAAGACTTCAATATCCAAAAATTTTCTGAAGATAGTTCTTTTCCCGCTTCTTCTTCAATACCTTGATCAAACATTGCCTCAAATAGCATTTTAGAGATTTAAAATTCAAACAGTTAACGATAGTTGATATCCCCCTTACTTTTCTATAGTCTTTAGCTCTAAAATGTGTTTTTAGAAAAGAGAGAGCTCCCGAACTTGTCTCTATGCCCAAAAATTTCCGGAAGAGTCCCTAAATCCTTTTATTATTCTAAATGTTGTTAGACAAAGCCTAAAAGCAGTTGTTCCTATCAAGAATCATGGCGTAAGCGGCGCTATTGAATTATTTTTAAAGGGCGTTTTTAAAAGTTTTTGTTTTCTTTTCCTTTCACGTGTGGCTCTCGTTTTAAGAGGTATCTTCGTGGAATTCTTGGATGATACGTTTTTGCTCTTGAGGAAGCTTCAATACCGCAAAATTTCGGGCACAAGTCCGAATCCTGCCTCTTCTCTTGACGGTATTAAAAATAACCTAAATAAAAATGTTTTTAAAGCATTAATTTCGAAACATTTCGGAAGAGAGTCCTTGCTAACGTTTCTACCAAAGATGGTCTAAAGCAAAGATGGCTTTAGGTTTCAATTTTGAAAATTTTCGGAGGGGGATAAACCCTAACCACTTTTTGTCTCTTAACGTCTCCAAAGAGAACTCAAAATTGCGCATCTATATATCGAAAATCTTTCAGGGGACTGTCTTTGAACTTTTACTTCCCAAAGATAACTTAAATGAGATTTCAGTTCAAAAAAAAAAAAAGAAAACTCATCTTCTTTTCTTTTACTCTATCATGAAGAAATATATCCTGAGTTGTGCTTCAGTGTCAAAATATTTCAGGAGAGATGCCCTGAGTCTGCTCAATTCCTTTAACGTCACTAAAGTTAGCCTGAAATTTAGTGTTTAGAATTTAGGTTTCAGTAAGTTTCCCAGAGGAGTCTTGATCCTCCACCGTCATTAAAAGTAGCATAAATGATTTCAATTTTGAAAAAAGTTTTGGAGGGAATCTAAAACTTTGTAATTTTCTATCTTTTCCGAAAATTACAATATTTTAATTGAATTTGAAAATTTCTACCTGTCTTACAGTAATAGCGAAAAGAAAAAGAAAGTTGGGAGGGGGGGGGGGGCTAAGCTTGATTATATAGGCCTCTCCGAAATAAAAACCTATATACGCCACTGCGTCGTCCTACCAACTGTCAAGGGATTTCGCATGATTTTCCTTCAGAACATGATGAAAAGCACCTTAAAGCGAGTTTTTCTGCAATCCTCTCCTTTGAATCCCTGATATTCGCCAACAGAATTCAATCCCATGATATACCATCATGTGGGAGGATTTAAAATACAATATTAGTGGGAAATTAAAGTGCTTTTCAGCTTTTCTTAACATTGCGATCAGTTTATTTATTAATCAACATTTGCTTTCCTAAGCAGTTTTATATTTAAAAAAAAAAAAGATTTTCAAAAAATGAAAAAAAATTAATACTAACTTGCGGTGATAAATGCTTAGTTTTCTTTAATGTTTTAATTACTTTTCTACGTATGCGTAAATTTGTTTTTGTCTGTAAAGTAAATAGGCAGTAAAATGTCAAAAACTCAAAAAAAAAAAAAAAAAAACTCGCAAACTTACTTATATTGAGAAACGAAAAATGAAGTTACCTTAAGTTAATAAAACTTAAAACTAAGAAGCCGGAAAATCGTGCGAAATGTTTCGTGCGAGGAGTCGCTTATTTTCGTAACTCGATCACCACCACTCCGGACTCGGCTAACTTCGGGAAGTCAGAGCGAAGTTTGGCTTAAAAAGAGAGCAGACAGAACTTCCAGGCTGAAATAGTAACCCGAAAAAAAACGAAACGAAATTTTTAATGCATTGTAAAATGAAGACTCGAATTTAATAACAGACCGCGCAACTTACGCGGAGAAGAAAACCAAGCGCGGAAACGGTTAAATGCGCGGAAGGAAATAGTCCCTTGGGAATAAACCCATTTTAACCTTGCATTTCATTACACGCGGCTAACTTTTATGCATATACGTGCAAAAGATAAATTTTTCTAAAGCTCTCTCTCTCTCTCCTTTGAGCTCCAGTCTCTTTTCAGCGTGTACATCTCTGCGAGCCGGCCAATCGGCGCCTGACGTTCTCCACCACGTGATACGCAGCGGTGAAACGGTATCGATATATCGATTAACGATACTCCCCCGGAAAAGTGTGTAGCTGAATTTTCGTTCGCGAGCCCTCTCCTTTCGTTTCTTTAATCTGTATCCTCCTTAATTTTGCTGTTTGCACGATCTAAACAATAAAGCCAGCTCAAAAGGCCATAGGGCAAAATACTTAAAATTTGAGTTTCTGCTTATGTGAATATTTAAAATTTCCATACTATACTTTATTTTAAACATAGATGAAACACAAAAAGTTAATATGATATTGCAATATAATACCGTTGTCTACATACTAACTCAGCAATCCTTATAGTCATCTTTAATAAAAAAAATTTTAGATAAACACTTAAACGTTCCTCCAAATCAGAGCTGTGGAGTTAGATTCGAAGTCGGTCTTACTTTGCAGTGAAAAAGTCGGGGGGAGGCTTTACAATTTGAGGAGTCGGGATCGCAGTCGGTTATTTTTCCCTCTAAGTCCACAGTTTTACCACAGATTCGGAGTCACAGTCAGATTGATTTTAATTTTAAAGAGTTGGAATCTATCATTTTCCCTCCGACTCCGCAACCCTTCTCCTTCTGTTTATAAAATAGAACTATTCAATCATAATTAGAATGCATATTTGAAAATTTTCTTTGGCTTTGGACATTATTACCATAGACTATATTGATAATACCTACAAAAGTACACTAAAACGTTTTCTACACTTCAAAAAATGAACTGTTGTTTTTACAGTAGAATACTGGCAGCAGAGGTTCCAGTTTAAAACTAAAATTAACAGTAATAAACTGTAAAATTAGCGATTTTACAGTTTATTACTGTAAAGCAGCAATTTTACAGTTTATTACCACAACTTTACTATTGTGGTTTAGTACTACAAAATGAGCTGTATTATACTGTAAAAAAAAATATAACACTGGCAACAGCGGTTCCTGTTTAAAACTGTAAAATGCACAGCGAAAAACTGTAAAATTAACAATTTTACAGTTTAGGACAAAAACTATCAATTTGCAGTTTTTTTTACTGTAAAATTAGCAATTTTACAGCTTATTACTGTAAAATGAGCAATTTTTGCAGTTTGTTACTATAAAATTAGCTATATTATATTGTAAAAACAACATCTGTTTTTTACAGTGTAGAATTAATTTGTTTTCATCAACATCGCCTGCAAAAGTCTAAAAATGATTTAAGTAAATGAGCTACCGAAAACTTCCAGCCAAGTTTTTTAAATATATTTGTAATTTAATTATCTGTTGGGAAGCATTTGCATAGTTTGAGTGCTGACTTCAAATCTAACTTTCGTTTTCTCCAGAACATATTGTTACAAATCTGGTAAATAGTTGTTGTTTTTCCTGCCTTGCATCATTTTCACTAGTTTTGGTTTTATCTGGCGACATGTTGCAAAAGTATCTGAAGATATCACTTTTATCACTTGTATACCGGCCCTGTAACGCTTTGTAGTTTTTACACTTGCCCTACATTTAATAAGCATGAAGACATTTTCGCGTGGTTTTTCTTTTTTTTACTAGAAGTTTCTTGAATGGATTGTTTAAGTTATGAATGAACAGAATACTCCAGATTTTGCTAGAATGTTGTCGAGATTTCGTTCCGAGTATAAAAAGCTGGCCTTGAACACAGTCAGTCAGTTAGTTGTTTTCAGATTTGATTTCTGGTGACTCGTTTTATTCGCTATTCGCTTGGGCGAATGTTTGTTTCGCTTTTGTAATTTCTTAATTACTGTTTACGTTAGATACGTGGTGCTGAGTTACTGTTGAGAGTACAGTGTACTGTTTGCTACGTAATTGCTGGATGTTTAGCAATTGTTTCCTGCTCCTTTTGTAAATAAGTGTACATACTTGTAAATAAATTTATAGTTATTTTCTCAAGATTGGAATGTTGAAGGTGCTACGGACTCGTTACAATATTGCTAAACTACTCCGAGTGATACCAGAAAAAGACCTGAAGAGCATTCCAATAATGTGTCGGCTGTAAAGTTGTAATAATAAAATTTTAACATGTTTTCAAGAGGCTCTAAGTAGTTCAATTTGTTCGTATAATTGCATTCAATGATTATATTTGTGTATTGACCCTCAAGAAAATTTTCAAACAAAATATGATGCAACGTGCTCTTAACAAGAGATAGGGCATTATGGGAGAGAACGGAGAGATTTCCCAGTTATCCAAGAGACAGCTGTTTCTCTCTTTAGATATTTCACTAAACATTGCTGTTTCGAGACCATCTCAAAAGTAGATTTTTCAGACTGCTCTTTGTATGACTCAAATCTACTAATGACGTTTGAACTTTGAGGTCATTTGACCTTTTAACGTATTGCAATATAAGTGCTAATGTTCAGCAATTGCAACCAATAACTCATTATATTAGCATTTGATAAGTGTACGTGGCTTTTTCACCCTCTCTCTTCGTGAGAACACTTTTTTTTTTTTAACTTTTTCTGTAGAAATTTTTTAGTGGTTTGCATTTGTGCAATTAACAACGAAATTCCGTTTTTGTTTACGTTTCACCTTTTTTCACATTCATAATATTTTAACTCTTCGCTTTCTGAACCCAAGTTGTCTCAGAAAAAATGAAATGAAGAAAGTGCAATTTTCAGCTTCTCCACACCGTGAATGTTTGAAACAGTGTTCACATTCAAGAAAGAAAAAAAAAGCTATTTTGAAATTGTTCTTTTTTCTCTAACTAATCATCCTCATCATTAATCGGCTCAGCCGATTAATCGGTAATCGGCCAATTTGCTTACCGGTGCATCCCTACACTAAAGTTCAAAAATACAAATTTGGCTTGTATTTTTATGCTTTGGTCTATGCTTAAATCTTGATACAAATACGAAATTTATATTATTTTACTTGATTAGGAGTAGGCTATGTGTGTATGAGAGTAAGTTTTTGGTTGTAACATATTTATATTAATCGATCTAGTGCTCTCGCCTCTCCCATACATTTCATGCCCCTTTTTTACAGAAAAAAATAGATTCATTTTAATTTCCCGTTTTCTTCTCCTTTTTTGAATAAAAGCTAGATGACTGCATTTTGCGATACATAGCACAGAGACTATCCCTCCACAAAGTAGATTATCGGAATTTTTGTTAGAGGTTCGAACTTTCGAGGGCCACTTCAAACAAAACTACGAACATTCGTTCGACTCCCCCTTCGGCTCGCGCCCTCAAACCTCTGAAGAGCCAATCCTGTCCGGGGCTGCTTTTGTTTTGTTAACGGTAAATGCGTTAAGAGAGTTCTTGACATCGAGTTTTGTGGAGAGCGTCTTGCAGCGCTTTTTTCACGGAACAGCGAGTCCTTAATTGATTCACGCCGATCCATGCGCCCCCTGTTCCACGCAAATTTTCGGGGTTTGAGAAAAGTTAAAAGCGATGGGAAGTTAAAATGCATGATAGAAGCTGTGGAGTTATTTAATTCCTTCTTACACAATCTCCTTCGTTTGTTGCCAAATTAAGATCTAAACTTCGTTGCCATTCGTATAAAATAATTGATTTTTTCAGAAGGAGGAACAATTGCTGAGGTTTTTTTTCCATCACTTAAATAAACCGTGATTTGATGCTTTCGAGCATCAATTTCTTCAACTTTCGCCCCTGACTGAAACTGCGTCCTCTGTTCTGCGCAAATTTTCGGGGTTTGAGAAAAGTTAAAAGCGCTGAGAAATTAGAATGCATGATAGAAGCTGTGGAGTTATTTAATTCCTTCTTACACAATCTCTTTCGTAATTATTGTTGCCAAATTAAGATCCAAACTTCGCTGCCATTTGTACGAAATAGCTTTTCTGGAAAAAAGAACAATTGTTGAGGTTTTTTCTTTTTTTTTATTTTCATGACTTAAATTAACCGTGTTTTGATGCTTATTCTAAGTAATGTTTTCAGATTTTATTTCATGAATCTGTGTTTTGATGCGTCGAATGCTCTAAATACACTTTTTGAAACTTTCCACTTTACCTGAGTTGACATGTTAAACCAGGGGTGGCCAACCTTTTTAGGGAGAGTGCCACTATCTGGAGAGAAAAAGCTCAGCGTGCCACGTTATATTTTCCCAAAAAACTGAAATTTTTTTCTAAAGTTAAAAATAGATTTTAGGTTGGCTGACTATGTGAATCTTACACAAATGATGAAACATTTTTTTCTCGCAAAACTGAGCAATGGAAATCTAAATGATAATAAAGATAAAACGAGTCCAAACTTAAGAGTTATCGTTAAACACTTTTATAAGTTCTGTCAGTTGGCTTATGCTTAAAAAAGAAACAAATAACATCGAACATTCTATTCCAAAAATGAAACAGTCTGTATCTTTTTTACCAAGTCTTTAATTTTAGGATTAGTTCTTGAGAAATCTAAGAAGTTTAAGTGTTTTAAGTGCTGTCAATTAACATTCAACGGTATTTATATTTTTCTGCATTCATAACAAAATATGTTTGTTTAGAAGCGTATTTTGAACCAATATCTACAACAGCATAAGACAGCTAAAATGAGTAAATGTCAAAAAAAAAATTTGTTGATACAAATTTCCAAATTTCTATATAACGTGGATGACTTTCTCTTGGAGTAAGCTCTTATATTTGATTACCAATGCAAAAGGTCAATAATTCTGATTTGGATTTAAGAAGGGTAACAAGTAGTGTCTTGCAGAGAAATAGACAAAGAATTTGAAAAGATCAGAATTTTTTTTATGATCCTGAAAATCATCAAACTTAACAGTGATTGTATGCTTAAAATAGATGGAAAATTTCTCCATTATTTGTGCTACCTGGGTAAGTACTTTGAAATATTGTAGTTAAGACAATTTGTAAGACAGCCTCCTGACACTTAATCCTCATAATATCATTATATTTATCAGTTCAAGGGTTTTAGTTTTTGTCAATATTTTTGAGATCGGCATTTTCCCCTCAATTTTTTAATTTTTTCAAGAAGTCTTCGCGTGCGACTGTTACTGTTCTGTCGTACCATATTGTGGCACGCGTGCCGCGGGTTGCCCACTCCTGTGTTAAACAAAAAAAGGCATATTCGGATTTACATTATGTTCTAAAACCATGCGCGGATCCGAGGCAGGAGCGGATACAAGGGAGAAGCTGTCGGGCGATCCCCCTTCCCTTGAGGTCCTTCCATCAGTAAATTTTCGCCGGTAAGTTCAAAAACTTAGTTTTAAACGAGTTTTAATTATGTTGAAGGATGGAAATTCGGGCTCTCGCCCGGAAATCTTTCGAAATTGAAGTCCGAAAACTATGTAATCAATATTAGCAAACCAAAATGCATAGTAAAAAGTAAGTAACGAAATCAATCGCCCCTCCTTTGATAATTTTCTAGATCTGACCTTTATCCAAGAGGGAGCACTTGGGGTCACGACCCCTCCCTTAAACGACCAAATGTAGCCAAAAGCTGCATTTCGGTACTTAAATTTCGAAAGATTAGCTAAATATCCCTATTTTCGCACAAAAAATGCATTTTCCTGCCTCTTTTTCCAAAAATGACCCCCTCCTGGACCAGAAGCTGGATCTGCCCTTGACTGAAACTAAAGATTATGTGTGGCAGGAAGGGTTGACTCTCAAAAACGCTCTCGCAGCGCAAAAGTTTGGAATTGTTTAAATGTACATGTGAAGACATCTTTCTCATCACAAAAGATATCTTCTACTGTATATTTAGCCTTTAGGAGCCGGGCGGTACACATGCTGTACCGTAACTATTTTTTTTTTAGAGGATGGGGTTGAGATTTTCACTCGAACCATTTTAGCCGGGGATTTTTTCAAGGTTTCATACGTCTGGTACGACAGTTTATACCTTTTCTTTTCAATGGAAAATAAGTCTGTGATTCAACTGTCGTACTACCTGGGTCGAAAGAAAAATTTCTAAAAAACAGCCCGGTTCCAAAAGGTTAGGCACATAACTCTTTCTCTACAAGTGTGCATTTGTTGACAAACTAAACAGAATGGTGATTAAATATCGTTGTCAGTTTTTGGTTTCTGCCGTTGTCTCTCAGACGGATGGTAACAGAGTGCGCCCCATTTATAAAACAGAAAATGGGGAACTTTTCATTAATGAGGATTGTATGACAACGACTTTATATTCCTGAAAAGTTCCGAGTAAAAATAGTTTTAAACTTAATTCGAATCTAAGATAAATAGATCTGTGATAGAGATTGGCAAGTGGTTTTATTTTCTAAAAGAAAGCACAGATGTATTTATGATGTAATGGTGTTCAACCCTTCACAGCAGTGAGTTTAGTTTGTAATTGAAGGGCTTGGGGAGGTGAAGGGGTTATGTGACGGAACAGAAAATGCGAGTAATTAAAATTTTATTGTTGCAGTTACTGCAGCTTTTTCATTTTCTGGTTTTATCGTTAGTGTGCGTAGGAAATTAATTTAATTACATCTACTTTTGATGTTCCAAGTTTTATTTGCTTACCTGTCTCCATTGCTTATAATTGTCCAGAGTGTTTTTTTTTTTTTATTTAACATAGCTCCTTCATCCTAAAAGCCCTTCAATTGTTACATGAAAAGGAGAATGGCACCGGAGGTAAATCTTTAACACTTTAAAACAATAAGAATCATTTGAACTACACAGAGGGTTAATTCTCAGTGTGAGGAGGCGGTGATCAAGGCACAGAATGACGTCATTAAAATTGCTAGTTTTTTAATACGCTTTTATTAATTTCACATATGGGTATGTATGTATGTAACTCTGAATAAAAGATGAAATTCATTCTTTATACTTATAAAATTAATATATTTAATACTATTATTATAATACTAAGGGCTAAACTATATTACATGTTGATGTATTATAAGTGATTCAGTTGTTTGCATGTAACTCTGTATAAAAGATAAAATTCTCGTTCTTTGCAAATATGAAAGTAATATATTTAATGCTATTATTAATACTAAAGACAAACTATATTTAAAAGCGTATTTTTTAGCTTTTTTTGAACTATATGTTGATTATTTTAGGATGTATTTTTGTTTCAGAGTGGATTATCGTTCTTGAAGGGGAAAGGCAATGCAGTAATTGGTTGGGGGGGGCAGTAAGTTTACTAAGTTTGCTTATATTTATTAACAGATATGTTGTTTAATTTATTTTAAGTTGCAGTTTATCAGGTGTATTATTTTGGAGGCACATTGCATTGTAAGTGCATTGGGACCAAATGCAATGTGTTACTATGATAAATGTGTCTGCTGTGCTCCTCAAAACACCATTATGAAACAATTTAAAAAGAAAATCTGAATATTTAGAAGTTAAGACGCTTAACAAAACGCTTTATTATGCAAAACTATCCCAGAAGCCTGAAATTTCAAAAACATATTGTTCTCTCTAATTAATTATCCTTCCAAAAAATTACTGCAGTTTAAAATATTGCTTTTTTAATCACCTGAGCTCTTTTAAAAACTGAAGAAAAAACGCTTTCGCTCGAAAAGATTCGTTTTCTTCCCTAATAATAAATGAAAGTGCCAAAAATATTTAACCCTCCACAAACATGATGCTTTCTTCGAGGTTCGAGAAGGTTAAAAGACGAGTCCATTTTTCTTGTGCTTATGAATTATCCTAGCAGGTGAAGGGGTGAAGCAAGCCCATTTCTTCCCAATTTTATTCGCTTTTCTTTCCATAATTAATTGATTGTTGAAAGCGAGTTTTTGGGGTGCCCATTTATAAAAAGGCCTCCAATAGAACAGGGTTTGCGTTATCTTTTACAACAATGCTTAAATGAGTGAAAAAATGAGTTCTTTCACAAGCTCCGAAATAATGAGGGAAAAGAAAACAGATGATGTTATCATTTTTTTTTCTGAATTTATAAAATTTAATTAAGCTCGTCACGGCCGTTTTCTTTATAAGATGGATGATTTTTTGCTCGTTTCATAGTAATGGAATTTATATTAAAATTCATTCTACATCGGTGTTGATTTCTTTTGATTGCTGATTGATAGTTTGACTTAAATTTACATTTTAGACTCTTTAGCGAGAACTTCGATTTTTAGACAGCATTGCAGAAAAAATGACATAGAAAATCTTAATTTTTCATAGCTAATTAGTAATTTCAATTTTACGCAGAATTTGACAGAAATTAAAATTTTAGAAGCCATGAAACATTTATAAGCCACACATAATGAACGTTATTACAGAGATTATCGGTTGAAGAGAAAATTTTGAGATATTAGATGGTTAACGCATCATTTTGACACGAAAACCTTAACTTCTCTGTTGAAAAAATCAGATTAATAAAACTTAAGAAGGAAACTTTTAAAAAAAAGAAAAAAAAAACAAATTAAGAGCTAGCGAAGAAAACTCATTACCGGGAAATGTTCGAAAGAAAATTTTTTTCTAGATGTTGTTTTTACAGTATATTACAGCTTATTTTACAGTAATAAACTAAAATTGATAATTTTGCAGTAGTAGACTGTAGAATTACAAGTTTTTCAGTCACAGTTAACTGTGAAATTGCTAGTTTCAGTTTATTACTGTGCATTTTAGTTTTAAACTGGAACCTCTGCTGCCAGTATTATACTGTTGTTTTTACATTATAATACAGCTAATTTTATGGTAATGCTGCCAATTTTGCAGTAATAAACTGTAAAATTGCTAGTTTTACAGTGATAGACTGTAAACTAGCTAGTTTTACAGTGATAAACTGTAAAATAGCTAGTTTTACAGTTCATTGTTGTGCGTTTACAGTTTTAAACTGGAACCCCTTCTCCCTCCCCCGCACGCAAAAAGGAAAAAAAACTTGATTTGATGCATTTATTTGTTTTTCAAATACTTTTTTACGGTTTTACGCTCCACTCCCCCCCCCCCCCCCACACACACACTCTCTTTAAATTAATTATTTTAATTTTTAGAGCGCTGGTCTAGTTTTTACTAATTAACATTATTATTTCAAGCTATGTAAGTAAAATTCTAAACGAAAATCAACTAAGTGCCGACTATTTGTTGATATTGGAGCTCTAGGGGTCTTGCTGCGCCCTGCGTGCAGTAGACAAGAACTTTTTTACTCCCCATGAATATGCTTTCGTTTTAAGGGCATTTCATGGTATTTGTGACATAGGGGTGTCCGTAACAAAACTTTTTAAAAGTTTAAAATTTTATATATATTGAAAAAGTACATTCTAAAGTATATGAACATCATATTGTTTTCATAGTTCACTTTATATTATGTTTGTAATTGCACTCAGAACATTTAAAATGCAATTTTCACTGTTACGGACTCTACATTGAATTTTTCTTTAAAAACTAAACTTTTATTCCAATTATTTTACGAACTCTACAGTCATCATTTTCACAATCCATAATTTTTTATAGAACACACTTTTTGATTAAAATTGTTAGCTATATTAGAGGTGAGCCTTTACTTTATCTGCCTCAAGTACCAGTTTTGGCTTAAAAAGCGGTTTAAGCCAGATTTAAAGAAAAATTCAATGTAGAGTCCGTAACAGTGAAAATTGCATTTTCAATGTTCTGAATGCAATTACAAACATAATATAAAGTGAACTATGAAAACAATATGATATTCATATACTTTAGAATGTACTTTTTCAATATATTTAAAAATTTTAAACTTTTAAAAATTTTGTTACGGACACCCCTATGTCACAAATACCGTGAAATGCCCCTTTGAATAAAAATATTGTGACTCGTCCGTCAATTTCAACTGTTTTTTAAGTTTTAGCAGGATAGCCCAGCGGACCACACTTTGGGAAACTCTGCAAGCTATATTCTAAACTATACTCAATGTGTGAACTCGTTTGAACAAACATCAGTTGAATTTATCCTTTTTTTTAATAGCAAATTCGTTGAAATCGTTTTAAAAAACTCCTGTATTTTCTGCCTTAAATTCAGGTAATTTAAGATTTTAATTTATCATATACATTTTCTACTACACTGCTAGGCAAAAAAAGAAAGAAACTCCCAAATGCTTTTGATTCCATTTCCGCTGATTGTTATGTAAACTGATGCCCTGAATAATAATATGACTAGTTTTCCCGTATCACCCACTACTTTTTATAGATAGTCACCCCCATTTTTTCTTCAGTTTTCGATATTGTTTTTTTTTTTTTCAGGGAAAGAAAGCATTGCATTAACCGTTAACATTCTTCAGCTGAGCAAGAGAGGTGAAAAAATTCAAAAGCATGAACATTTGTAGCAAACAGGATGATTCATAGAGATATTCACTCCTATAATAATTTTAAAAAATTATCGAAAGCATTCTTTTTTTTTCTTGATACTTTTCTATAATATTTTGACTTATTTTTCGGTGCTGAACTACTATATTGGCCCCACCACTCCTATAAGCGCCACGCCTGAAAAAAGTTCCGCGTCATTAAAAAAAAAAAATAATAAAATAAAAAAAAAATTATAATTAAAAAATAATAATTGAAAAAAAAAAAGCTCAAAGCATTGCATGCTTCATACGAGTCGCTTTACAGATCTTCATTTAAAAACTTTCCTGTATTATTTATAGATATTGAAGTTACAGTTACAGTCGCAGAAATAATTAAGATTAATAAAAATGAAATTAATATCCCTTATAATTATAGCATTAATATATAAGTATTTATATTTCTGAAGATCAAGACGTTTATTTAGGTATTACCCAAGGAGTAACAAGAAAATCTTTGAATTGAAAACTGTTTGTCCCAAGCAGCACACAAACAACTAATTGCTTCATGGGTGATAGTCACAAGGCGTCAAAGAGTTTAAAGAACAGTTCCAGACCTTATGCTTTGAGCACACAATGGATATGCAATACACCGCCAACTCGGTTATTTCGATCCATGGACTGCAGTTTCGTGCTTATGGATAGAAATCACTCATCAGCATAAAATACCGAGTTGGGGGCAAAAATCCTCTTATAGAGCAAAGAGAGCCAAAAAACTGGTAGCTAATGTGAATTAGAATACCAGCGAGCGACCGCACTTGTTACGGTACAACTCGTAAATTTTAAGGCAGAGCTCGGTATAAAAAAGTGAGTAACCGCTCCTAAGCAAGGGCTAAGGCAGGAACATGCAATACATCGCCAACCTGGGCTATTTCGATCTATGGACTGCAGTCTCGTGCTTATTATGCACTCATCAGCATGGAATACGAAAGTTACCGAGTTGGAGGCAAAAATCCTCTTATAGAGCAAAGAGAGCCAAAAAAAAAAAAAAAAACTGGTAGCTAATGTAACAATGGATCCCTATTCAAAGCAGAATTAACGCCACCGAGGTTTGAGTCATAATTCGATTCGATGTCGCCGCAGAACTAAATCCATCAGCAAGACATCCCCAATCGGAACTCTTCGAATTCCGCGGATGCATCCTCGCGACTCCAGACGATCCGAAGAAGCGCTATAAATAGTGTGGAGGAGAAGAAGGGGCTGGTGCGGGGGTGATTCGAACAGATCCTTTTTTATTTTGTTCTTTTTCGTGAACTCACTTCGGGGATATGTTGAACATCTGTTTCCGAGATAGATGGAGCTATTTCGGACCCGCGACTTCGCCTTCGGGACGCAGTACGGCTGGTGGAGAGATTAAATGGCAGACGAGATAAGGATGTTTTTTTTTCTTCTAAAATACGCCCTCACGCCTTCTGTGGTACGAGACGAGTTTATTCTGTTCTGCTAACTACTCCGTCAGAGACATTTAGAAGCGACAACAGCTTGACGTGTAGTATTCTATTGTTGGACACGTTGCGATGAATCTTGTCTTCTCGAAATAGTTCGTGCAATCATGTGATCGAATTAAACGACCCCTCCGTTTTTTTAAAGCGAAACCAAAACTCTTCAAACTGTAATAACTAATTAAGTAGTTTATATAAGGCTCTCTTAATTGAAAAATCCTTTCCAGAAATTAATTTGTCCTTTCCCATTTTTTTTTCTTTCCTCTATGAGAAATATTTATGTAGTGCAGTTTTTAATTCATTAAAAAATAAAATAGTTTTTATTGATTTTAGTACATCTCGAATTTTCACTCTTTAGAGTTTTTTTTTTTTTTTTTTTCTCGGCAACTAGCAGAACTTTTTAGTTGCGATTGTACGTCAGATACAAGAATTCATAAAAAATATTCATAAGAAAGTTTCGTGTTGGCTAAAACGTAGTTACTTTTAGCGTGTTTTTGCTATTACATTTTAAAAGGGTATAACTCTTACCTTAACGTGTCTCAAGGTCATATGTTATTTTGAGCATTAGAGACCGCCGGCTGCCATCATTTCGATTTTGGTCTTAGTTTCTGCGTATAAAGTTGTGTGATAGCTGTACAGTGTACACAATAATATAATGCTCGAGATTTTATCACATCTAATTCATCCATATTTTTCCACACGCTACGTGCAGATGCTTTCGCTAGAATTTCAGTTTTTTTAAACAAATTTTCAGTGTATTTTATTTTATAAACGTGTTTTAGCTATTCCAGAAAATTTCTTAAATTTTTTTCATAATATTTTAAAGGGTGTATGTTATTTCGGGTGATTGTGTTGGATTGACTTCAGAGTTGCTTACTTAATCTTTCATGACCAAGTAAGTAGTAGAGTATAGTAAAGCCGTGAGGAGATGGCACCTGTCAATCAAATGAGAAAAAGAGTCCATTCCTTAAAATAGGTAGAGAAGGAAAAAAGTGACGTGTGCCATGTTTGTGAGTTTAGCGAAATTTTGGCGGTGTGACGTTCTTTGTACAAGATGAAATAATTCTTTGACCAAAATAATGAGGCCGAAAAAGAGGCAACATTCGTAGCAAACCATTTTAAATTTATCGTCTGCAACATTTCTTTTAATGCATTGTAATTTATTACAATATAAATTGCAGTAAATATCGCACATCCAGAATGAAAGGGGCACATCTCAAAATAGCTGTTTTGAGAAAAATCGATTTGAAAATTTAAACTTTTTTAAATCCTTCCCCTGACTCTAATAACTATTGAAATTAGATAAACTGTCATTGCTTGGTTGATTAAAGGTTCTGCTAGGTGACTATGGTCTGCGTTTCCCGGTCAATTTTAAATAAGTCGGTAATTAATGAGAAGTGCCCCTTTCATTCTCCATTTTCGTGGAGAATGAAAGGGGCACATCTCAAAATAGCTATTCTTACGGGCATTGGTTTATACACCATTTATTTTTTTTTATTTTTTTTTTTTTTTTGAAGTTCTTGTCATGATTTCAACCTACATTTTTTAATGATGCATGTTTTGTGCAATTTATATCGGGCCTTTTCTTTATCCACGAGCGGGGGCAATCGCCTCCCCCCAAGGAAGGGGGTTCTTCATACAAATCCCGAAATTACAACGGATTTGAGCCACTTTTGGCACGTAGGTCCTTTCATGCTCAGAATGTCACGCCAGGGTTCTTTCACTCTGCTTACGAGAGGGGGGCTGAGAGTTGCAAGAAAATCTTTTAAGTGGAATACTTACATTATTACTTACAGTGGCTGAAATTCTACGAAATCCGAAAAGGCCTAAATTAAACTTTAAAATCATAAAATTTCTCTTTTCTACAGGCGAAATTTTACACTACTTTTTGTAGGGATTTTGATTTATACATGGTTCCTACGCATCACCAGACAACTCGTGATAATTTACTCGATAATGGGAAAAAAAGGGCATTTTAGTTGCTTATACTTTTGTACGTACATATTATGCACGGTCGGATGCGCAAAAAAAAAAAAAAGACATTCCTTCGAGAATGAGTAAAGTAGAAATTTAGGCCGCAGTTGAATGCAAATCTTTTTGAGGAAACATTACTTCCTGTACTACTTACAAGGAAGAAAAAAAGTAATAACTACTGTCTGTTTGCGTATTGTGCGCCTGGCAGCCACGAACGCTTCCATTTGAAAAAGGGGAGATAGGTTTAGGATGCGCACTTCCCAGTGCCTTCAGTTTTTGTTCGCTTGCTACTTCCTCGTTGCATTTCCCCCCTATTTCGAGAGAGTCAGAAGAGACTTGGCGCGTGCACAGATTCAACGGAGGTTTCGCGAAAAAAATGTTGGACAGTAATTGGTATTTCCATCTTTGTAGTTCAGTTTCGCAGGAATGACAATACCAATAACATTAATACAAAATTTTACTCTCATACAGTTATTATTTTCAGTTTCAACGTAAAAATTAAGCCTCTCTGTAAAACATTGATATCTTACCGAAATTCAGAATGTAAACATTCTACTACCAATTTTAATTTTCGCTCTTTAACAGGGTATGAATTTAGATCAAAACGGGCGCAGAAAGTCAACAGCAATTATAGTTTTCTTTCTTTATTAATGATTCGATTTAACATTTCAGAAGGTTTAAACGCAAAGCAGACGATCTTCTCAAAAAAGTCGAAGGGAAAAAATAATACGAAGAATTTCAAATTTATTTAAAAAAATAACGTATCTCTAAATCATTTGCAGATTTTTTTTTTTTTTTTGTGTGTTTTGATTTCTCAATATTGACCTTGCTTGTAGTTTAAACGTTGTACTTAAATAGGTATAGTAATTCTAAATGTGTGACAAAGTTATTTCCAAGTTTGTAGCTTTTAAAAAACATTTAACAAAAAGGGTTCTGTGCAGTAGAGTTATAAAATAGTTCTAAAAGTATTTAATCAACAAATTAGGTAATACGTTACTGTTTTCAATTTAATGGCAATTTTTTTAAATATAAAAGCATAGAAGCTGATAAACAAAACTAATAAAAAGTTGAGTGAGAGAATTTGATTTTTAATTTATCGTTTGCTGATTGATTTCTGTTGATGTTTATTGTTTTTATTACCATTACGAAGAATAACGCACGAAGTTTCGGTGAGTAACACTTAAAAGTTTTAGAATCAATTGAATTTTTTTACAAAAAAGTGCTCCAAATATATTTTCGCTTTGTAATTATTTAATATTGGAATGTAATTTGCAGCAGTTACTGCTTTTGGTGGCGCAAAAGTAAAAATGACAAGATTTACGTTCTTTATTGTAACCCTACTCTCGCCAATTTTTAATTAAAATGAACTATCGGAGGCATTACTGTCTTTGACCAATGGCTGTTCGAAGAGGTAAAACCAAGGCACACTCACTTTCTTAGAATATGATCTGTCCAATAAGACATCTGTCTCGACATCACAAAATTAAAATATTTTAACCTCTGGCTAATTTCTTAAAATGGGTGAAGTATTCAAGCTATGCTAGAACGAATAACACATTTGTGAATCCGTTCTTCAGTTTTCCTCTACTTTATCACCCCTTCAAAAAATGAGTAATTCCAAAAGAAAGGAGGAGTCAAGTGCCATCTCGTGAAAGCCAGACTTTACTAAGACTTCGTGAGGTCTAAGGAATATATAAGAGGTTTCCTCAGACTTTAAGACACGTACAAGAAATTGAATTTGAGGCTTTTTTTTCCGTGTAAAGTGTAACACGTTGTTTTTCCGCATTAAATTCTCAGCTAAAGTAAACAAAATGACATTTTCACTTGTAAAACTGTTAAATTTTTAATTATTATCATGCTCCCATTTTCCCCTAAACGAAATAGTATTAGCGTCCCCAGGTGAGTAAATCGATGGAAAAATTTAAATAAATTTGTAGGGTAGACAGACCAGTGAATGACCACTTAAGCAAAATTTCATTTTTAAAAAATCGTAGTAATTTTAAATTCTGTAATAGTTTGTTCGTGATAGTTTAAATAGTTTTATTGATCTATGTAAATGCGTAAAAAAAAATGATGGAACTTGAAAGGTACCGCTTCCGGCTTTTTGGGGTGTTCGAAGGAAAAATGGCGCAAAGACCCAGTGAATGACCACCTCTGACCCAGTGAATGACCACTAATTTGACCAGTGAATGACCACCTTAAGTTTTGAGTTAGAAATACTTGAAGTTGGTTTTATATATTTTCACTTTTGTATATTTTTATATGGCATGTAGTGATCCATTACTTTTAGTGTTTATTTATTAATTACATTTCGGATTTATTTATTTATTTATTTAGTAATTCGAACTTTCTTTTACATCGTAAAGGTAGTATTGTAATCGCGGAAAAACTTCCCCTAAATTTTCGATCTAAAATGTTTTTTTAATCACGCATTAATGAATGCTGAGTAGTTTTTTCGGCCTATTTGCACATGCATTTGTACCTACGAACGTATGGACAACAGAAAAATACATAACGGCTTTCTACGTATGTAGGTATGTATTCATGTTTTATGTATGTATCTCGCATAACTCAAAAACTGTGTGGCGTAGAAGATTGAAATTTCGCATGTGAACTTTGAGTGGGGTCTAGTTATGCGCCTAACCTTTTGGTTACATTCGAATGTTCCCAAGGGGGTCTTTTACCCTGTTTGGGATAAATATGTTAATTTCAATACAGAATTAAGGGATGTTGTAATTTAGCAGCCTCATGCAAATAGATCGCTTTACTTCTGGTCGCCAATTTTTTGTCGCCAACTTGGCGACATATCAAAAATAGCAAAAAAATGACATTTTTTCGAATTTGTTTTTAATTTGGCGCTTTCTGCGATGTTGAGTGAAGTATTCACTGAATAATGTTAAAATTGTGGATATTTAAACGATGAATACTGCAAAACAGCTCTTGCATTAGTTTGAGACAAAGTGGGAGTTGTAACTGTTTGAAGTGTTTACTTTATCACTCTGTGGCACTATTATATTGTATGTTTGTTCTTCACACACATTCCATGCAGTTTTATGCAATTTTAGATCACAGACGCTAACATCAATTTTCTTTACATTTGAAAGAACTACTCTCCACGTTTACCATTTCTTTATATGTGCTGGAAAATGTCTAAAATGCTACCCACAAAGTTATTTGACCTCGTGACTCTGTCATCAAAATATTTTTTTGTAAAAACTGAGTGTATGTATGTATCAATCTATGTTTTTCTTACTTCTCCCGAAAGCCAGTGAACTGAACATCGAACCAGGTATCGAAAGACTCCTAATTTTTAAGTTCATATGTTTGGTTACTTTACATAATTGTCCGAATTTATTAAGCAGAGAATTTCATTAAAATGTAAATTCTTAAGCACATCTGCGTGGGCAAGAGCAAATTCGAATGGAAGAAACAAAGGGAGAATTTGGCATAGTGCAAAATTCTCCCTCTGGTTCTTCCCTTCCAAAACCAAGCTTTTTCTAATTCTCAACCCCTCTCTTTGTCAAAAATTTTCAACACAAAAGTAGCTTTGGACGGGAATATCAAGCACGGAAAGCGAATAGCTTAGGTAGTTTTTTGACACTCGGTCCGAGGGAAAACGTCAATCTCAAAAAAGGCTCTTATCGAGCTTCTTCTAATATAAAATGCATCGGTTCAAGAGGCCACCATGTTGACCACCGTGAAGCCCCCGAAATACATTGTTGAGAATGAAATTGTTCTAGTCGTGTGCATCACTGAAAACCCGAAGTACGCCGCCGAAGGCGGTGTGCATCAACCTGCTGCAGGCGGATTGCACGAGCCGCCTTGGTGGCAGGTAAGGTTTTAAAATCTGCCGAAATGTTTTTGAAAATATTCCAAATTTAGCGAGTTTCAGTGTAAAACGACAAAAATCTTTTACGTGATTTGTAGATAGCCGTCATGCACATGCAAACGGTTAAAATGGGTGATCAATTTCTCGACAAGTCTTTAAATTAACTCTTTTTTAAAAAACTTCGCCAGACTTTATAAAATTATATCTCGACATTGGGCTGACGAGGGCAAATAAATCCCCCCCCCCCCCCCAAAGATGTCTTGATATGTTCTTTCGATTGCTAACTATTTAAACTTTTTGCATTATTACACTATTCGCATGATGGTTCTCTGGGCAACCGTACCTAAATATCGAATTTTGTCTGAATGCTGGCATTACTTCTAGAGAGATGACAGTCAAAAACGTGACGAAAGGATTAAAAACAGGAAGCGAGCATATATTTTTTGAAAAACTGAAGTGACGAACAACTCACAGGCCGTTCAGAGGGGTTGGGGGGTTGTCACTGCAAGGGGAAATTTTAACATTAGGTCCATTGGGTAAAATATCCGTGCCACGAAAAATTGATGTTAAGAGGGGTCTCCGCTTCGTAGAGGTGTTCGCTCTAAGAGGTTTTCTGTATGCTCAGCTGTTAATGTGCAAGATGAATTAAAGCAATAAAAACTGCAGTAGTTTTCTTTATTTTTTCAAAACAACATTAAAATCCCAGTAAATGAACAGCTGGTCATTCACTGGCTTTTCAGAGTTTTTCTGACCCAGTGAGTGACCACCCCGTAAAGCTAAAATCTACATATTCTATAAAGATTGAAACAATTAAAATCATACCCTGAATATACATACTAAATGATTCTTTTGTATAATTAAAAAAAATAAATTTATAAATACAATTAATGCGAACCAAAGTAGTTGTATACACAAAACCATCCTTATTATTTTAGAACAGAAAAAGAAATGGCGCACGGCTGTAAACATTCTATAATTCTTTACTAGAAAGATACATGACCAAAATAATCAACTAGGTATCAGATAGCTCAGAATTTGAAGGAAGAAAGCTATTGAAGCCAATTTATCTAAAAAAAATAATTTAGAACCGAATTTTTTAAGAAATACTGCGAAGTGGTCATTCACTGGGTGGTGGTCATTCACTGGTCGGTATACCGTAAAATGGGGTGAATCGGAACACTTTTCAGCTTTGCTTGTAAAAAAAGCAGTTAAAAGATTTTTTTTTAATTTGGTTTTTTGGGTAAAAACTTCGGTCTTGCTTTAGTTTTGATATTCCAAGCAAAGAAAAAACATTTTGAACAATAATTATTAAAATATATACGAAATTATGGGTGTTCCGAATCACCCCGCTGATAGGGGTCAATCGGAACACATGTTAAAACTTTTATTTTTTTCAATTTAACCTGTAATAGGTCTCACAAACATAAGTAATATTGATGGGGGAGAATAATAACAGATAATTACTGTCAAATAAATGTATAATTTCAGTACCAGTGAACGTTTATAATTTGTCAAAATTCAAAATAATTTTGAACTTATGAAAAATGAAAAGTAATTTTAAGAAATGCTTTTGAATTGAAATACAAAGATTTAACACGAATGGAAGTCACTCATGTCATCCATAAATATGTACTTGTCCTTATAAGTAGCAGTTGTGACTTAGCTTAATTTTTTTCATAACATCTCCTGGGATAAACTCTGCCTTTTCTTTAGTTTCTTGAAATCTCTGGGTTTCGGGGATTGTCCTGAAAGATTTTTTCGCTTATTCATCACTGTTTGTGTGCTGGACTGTTACTACATAAAGTCTATGTGACTTTTCCCCACATATTTTAAGTAAAAAAGAAAGTCTCCTGGAGAAAAAATCTTTTGAAATCTGCAACTTTCCGTCATTCTTCGATATAGTTGCTTACGAGAAGGGATAAAGAGTAATAAATTCTTGTCCTTGTCTTGATTAGAAGAATTGGGGTTAGTATCTTGAGTTTTCAAACAATTTCCTTGAAATAAGTTTGAATTGAAACAACATAACTAAGTGTTCCTATTCACCCCGCAAATTTTTTTCCTATGGCATTTTTCAGAATTCTTCATTTTTATGACACAATTTATAAAAAATGTAAATTCTAATGTGGTATTCTGTTGTTCAAATGCATGTATAATTGAAACATACCACTCTTGGTTTTTAAATATAAGAAGGTTTGTTCATACATATGAAGTTTTGCAGTCCATGAAAATGTGATGTTTTCTAGCATTCCACGTGCAGCCCTCCTTTGAAGCCAGTAGCGTTGCCAGATTGACAAAAGTAATTTTTTTCTACTGCCTATGGTCTTACCTTTCTAAAAAAAAAGTTCATGGCAAAAAATACCCTATAGTATATTTATGAAGAATTTCTTTGTACGGTCGGGAAGTTGTGTTCTGATTGACCCCGCTGTTCCTATACACCCCATTTTACGGTACCTTATTTCGAAATTTTTATTTTGAAATTTAATTTAGAATTGAAGAATTTGGGTATTTAGCCACCAATTAAATACAGAAAGTTGTCAGGGGGTACAGAAAGTACAGGGGTCCGCAAAATTAGTAATTTTCAGGGTGAGGGACTTGGAAGAGGTCGGAACTTTGGAACCTCTGGCTTATGGGAAGGAAACATTAAATCAAATCTGGTTCACATTAACTGGCTATTTATTTAATTTCTTATATTCTTTGAGAAAATACCCTTTTTCTGTGTAATTGTTGTGTAATTATACAGTAAATGTGCAGTGTTACTTTTTAATAAATTTATTACACAATGTATCATTTTCAAAACTATATGATTCGGTTAGATTAGTTAACAAAACTTCAAAACTCCGTGCCACAGTGAAGGTGTTAATCTTTTATTCGTGTATATATGTATATATGTATATATATAATATACACACATAAACACACTCGTTCAGTACTGTTATCCAACAGACGTAGCGAATGATGTTTAATGAAAGCTGGAAACGGTGCAGTTGCAGTTACATTATTTGAAACCAAGATTAATTACCTATGTTGGCAATGATCGCTGCGGCTATCTGGTGCAGCTGCCAGTGCCGAATGTGAGGGCATTTAATTGATTGCCTTTTCATGTTAAACGAGGCTCTAATGGTCATTATTTGCAGAGAAACCCATGGAAGGATCATTCGGATCAAACAAATGATAGAAATCGAAAATTGAGCGCTCCGATTTCTTTGCTTGATTTGCCTCGTATCATGGCTACATCCTTTTTTTGCTTGACCTCTATGATTTATATTACTTTAGATCTTTTCATCCTTACTTTTTTTTTTCTTCTTTTATCCTTAATCATTTTCTAAAAATAATAACGGTCTTCCAAAAATAATATATATATTCTCTGTAGCTGTGCTCAGTTTGTCTTACAGAAAAAAAAAAGTTATTTGTTATTTTCTTACCGAATTTTTATTTTCTTGCGTTGTTAATAATTCCAAGCGAAGTTAGGAGCGTAATTGAGCACTGCTGTGATACTATTAGTTAAACTGATGATTGACCATCGAGCTGCAGATTTGATAGTAGTTTTTGTAAACAAAGTAGTCAGCACTTAATTTTTAAAAAATCGACATTCATCATCAAGGCATGCTGGAAGGTTTCTATTGATGGCTCACTTAACCCTTTAACAGTTTCTCCTCCTTCTTTTTTTTTTTTTTTTTTCATTTTTCATTCAAGCTCCCTTTTGAGCCAATCAGAAAAGAAAACACAATCTATCTTTCACTGGACATCTACCACCAACTATAAGAATAATTTTGAGACATTTACCACCAACTATAAGAGAGAAAAAATTCTTGCAAAATAGTGAAAGCGAACTAGAAATCAGATTACTCATCTACAAGCGTCTAAAAAACCACCAAAAGGTTTTTTTTTCAAGTAAAATATTGAGTGTTGAGCATTGACAAGATTTAATTAGTACTAGCTGCGTGGCCCGGCGTTGCACGGGCTTTAATGTAGTGAAGGCAGTTTGAGAAAACTACTCGCCACCAAGGCGGCTCGCCTTTAAAGTAGCGAGGAAAGTTTCAACAAACTACTCGCCACCAAGGCGGCTGGCCTTTACAGTAGCGAGGAAAATTTCAATAAACTACTCGCCGCCAAGGCGGCTCGCCTTTAAAGTACCAAGGAAAAGTTTAACAAACTACTCCCCGTTTAAGCAGCTCGCTAAAAACCTTTCCTGCATCAAAGAATCAATCAAATTATTTACACATGCTTCCTCAAAAATAAAGACGATGTCAAGTAGTGCATACTTAGCACTGTCCCTAAATAACAAATAAGATTCTTTATCAAAAACAATTATTTCCAAACCGCTTTCTTAATGTAAAATTAATTGCAAAATTCTAAACGAAAAAGTTCTTTTAATATTTGGATCGCAGCCAAAAAAGTTCCTTCTAAAAACAGCAATTGCAATTTTATTTAAAAACACATTTTCAAAATAGTACCAGAGAAAAAATATGTCATTAATAATTAGAATAAAAACAATTGTTAGAACTTTGTTATAACACGTATTCAAAATGACAATGGAAAAAAATAACACTCGTTCATTTTAAAAAGTTCAATTTAGTTAACGTTTTAATTTAAAATCGCAACGGAAAGAAATAAATATCTTGGAATTTTAAATAGTTCAATAATTTAGTTAACGTTTTAATTTAAAATCGCAACGGAAAGAAATAAATATCTTGGAATTTTAAATAGTTCAATAATTTAATTAACGTTTTGATTCAAAATGGCAACGGTAAGAAATAAAAGTCTTGGAATTTTAAATAGTTCAACTATTTAATTAACGCTTTAATTTAAAATGGCTACGGAAAGAAATAAAAGTCTTGGAATTTCAAATAGTTCAATAATTTAATTAACGTTTTAATTCAAAAAGGCAACGGTAAGAAGTAAAAGTCTTGGAATTTAAAATAGTGTAATAATTTAATTAACGCTTTAATTTAAAACGGCGACTGAAAGAAATAAATCTCTTGTAATTTTAAATAGTTCAATAATTTAATTAACGTTTTAATTCAAAATGGCAACGGTAAGAAATAAAAGTCTTGGAATTATAAATAGTTCAACAATTAATTAACGTTTTAATTCAAAATGGCAACGGTAAGAAATAACAGTCTTGGAATTTTAAATAGTTCAACAATTAATTAACGTTTTAATTCAAAATGGCAACGGTAAGAAATAAATGTCCTGGAATTTTAAATAGTTCAATAATTTAATTAACGCTTTAATTTAAAATGGCAACGGAAAGAAATAAATGTCTTGGAATTTTAAAAGTGCAAAGAATTTAATTAACGTTTTAATTAATATCTCAGCTAATTAACGCCGTACAATTACGCGGTTGGTCTTATTGTCTTCCCTAGAAAATTTCGAATCGAATGGTATTATGTTTGATTTTCTACGCTCAGCGGTTTTTGAGGAGTTCAAGCTTCAGACGGACAGACAGACAGACAGACAGACAGACGCGAAAAGATTTTAATAGTAGTAATAGGGCAGGCCCGTCCTTTCGGGGTTCAGGGGGGGATAGGGTCAATTGCCCCCTCCTGACTTTGGGAAATCAATGTATTTACATGAAAGCAGGCGTGGTTTTGGCCATTTTTTGCCAAATTTACATTGTGTATACACCCTTTGCCCCCCCCCCCCCCTGGAAAAATTCGAAATGACGGTCCTGTTATAGGGGCATTCTAATGAAAAGATTATAAAAATTTTCCCAACACTTTCGAATTTTGTTTATCAATTTTAATAGTTTCCACTTACTAACCATATTTTTTTCATTGACCCTCCATTAATTTGTGCATAGAGTAGAAATAGCTTGTTGAAGTAATGTATGAACAGTTGTTAAATATTTTGACTTCTTCGAGTGACAGAATGGACAAATAAACCTTTTAAAACATCTTTCTAATCATGAAGAAAGGTTACAATTAAGACAAGGTGGAAGTTCTTGCCGTACGCTGCAGTTAAGCCTTGAACTTCAATTGGATTATTATTGCGCAATGCTCGTGCGTGTGTGTCAACGATTTAAAAAAAAAATATTTTTATATTTTGAATTCTATTCCGAAGAATTTAGTTATTGCCTATTCGTTGGCACGTTTAGTGCTGTATTCTTTCTATAGATTCATGCTGTACCTAAAATTTAATGTGTTGTGAAATTTTATAAATATTTATCGCAGTTAGTCAAGCATGTTCACCATTCACCGAACTCACATTATTCAGAGTAAGCGGATCTACGTTTTTTTTTTCAGAAACGCAACGTGGCCCGTCATACTTAAGCGCAAGGGTTATTACATGAGTGATTCCATGCCAACTCACCAGAAAAAAGAAAAGTTGGTCGCACGACCAACTCGGATTTTCTTTTAATTTGGCACACATGCTGATCATATAGAGGCATGGAAAAGTCCAAATTGTTAGGTTCCTGCTCCACTTATTTTCTGAGATACATGCCCTCAAAGTTTGTCCGCCATGTCAAAATAATAAAAAAGTGATGTTATTTAATCATTTTTTATAAAAAATTGTACTCATGCAAAACAAAAGTGTTAGACATCTATGGAAACTAGTTACTCCAGGCATTCTGAAAAAAAAATACTAGAATGTTCATAATGAAAATTTCTAAGGTACAGGACTCTTTGAAGTTGTAATCACAAAAACTCGATTTTGCCAATTTTGCTAAAATTGAGGAATGTATTCCAAAAAAAAGGAAGACATAACCAAAGGTTTACTCACTTTCTGGTAGTGTACAGATGTTTACTATAAATGGTTACACAATGCATAACTTGGATTTCTCACTCCTTCTTGGAAATATTTAATCTTAAAGATAAGCCATAAGGCAAAACATGCGTTTTTGGCCATCTTGGCAGCCATTTTTCTCATAAAGGGCGAGTAGTAGAAACTTTAATTTTTTTTTAAACAAGCCACTCATATGTTAGCTATTCACAGGAAAAGAGTTTACTTTTGGTTATTTCTTCCATTAAGAGATATCCTGCTGACAGTATATGCATGTTTTTCGCGACGACCATATGCTTTTGTTCCTCCTCTCATGGACTTAAAATTAATTAAACCAAAAAATAACGATATATTTATTAATAGCTGTATTATCTACCCAATATGTCATGAAATTTAATTTATTAAATCATTGAACAATAAATTAGATAATTGATGAAAACAGGAAATAGTATTTCTCTGATGCCTGAGCATTATGCATTCATAATTATAAAGCACTAAATACTTTCTTCAGAAATTAATTAACATAAAGGAGCTCTAAATATTTATATTATAAGCAATACCCAATCTTGTGATTGGGATACTTCTGTTTTTAATTGCAGAATTTCTTGAATATCACATGAATATCAGGAAAAGAAATGAGGTCTTTTCGTTTGATGTAGGATATTTTATGACAAATTTCATTTGATGGGCTACTAACTGAGCATGGTGATAAAGAGCTGTTAATTTCATTCCATTTTACCTTATTAACAGTTAAATATTTATAAAATAATTAAATAAATAATTTAATATAAAGCCATGCTTGAAGAATTAAAATTAGTGCAACTAATTTATTCCCATACCGATCTTTACAAAACTGACATGTGTTAAGCACTGATAAGAACTGACGAGAATAAGTTTACTCACTAAAATACTAGTTCACAGACCATGAAGCATACATTCTATTTTCTATAAAGTAATAAAGCAACAAAGAACAAGTGTATCCTCCTGTTTAAAGGCATTCAGGAAAATCCCAATCACAAGATTGGGTATTGCTTATGAGATAAATATTCGAAGATCTTTTATTTAATTGTTTTTTCAAGAAATTCTTTAGTACTTACCCCTTTATACTCTTGTTCTTTGTTGCAGTATTATTTTGTAGAAAATAGAATGTATGCTTTATAGTATCTGTGAACTAGTATTTTAGTGAGTAAACTTATTCTCGTCAGTTCTTATCATGGAATTCGATGCTGAAATTAACAGCTCTTTATCACCATGCTCAGTTAGTAGCCCATCAAATGAAATTTGTCATAAAATATCCTACATCAAACGAAAAGACCTCATTTCTTTTCCTGATATTCATGTGATATTCAAGAAATTCTGCAATTAAAAACAGGAGTATCCCAATCACAAGATTGGGTATTGCTTATAATATAATATTTTATTATGAACATTCTAGTATTTTTTTTTCCTGAATGCCCGGAGTAACTAGTTTCCATAGATATCTAACACTTTTATTTTGCATGAGTACGATTTTTTATAAAAAATGATTAAATAACATCACTTTTTTAGTATTTTGACGTGGCGGACAAACTTTAAGGGCATGTATCTCAGAAAATAAGTGGAGCAGGAACCTAACAATTTGGACTTTTCCATGCCTCTATATGATCAACATGTGTGCCAAATTAAAAGAAAATCCGAGTCGGTCGTGCGACCCCCATTCGGTGAGTTGGTATGGAATCACTCACATACAAATGTCAACCTTAGGCTCAGAAAAAAAAATTTACAAAACCCTAGCTGTGACCTGTCATTTCATTCAGAAAACTTTTCGGTACATAACTCTGATAACAGTTTATAAAAATTTTCTTTGGTATTTTTCTTGCTGCTCTATTCAGGCACGGTTTAAAAAAATAATAACATACACAAAATAACATAGGTTAGAGTTTTCTTACATATGTAAATATGTATGCAATTTTTTAAAAGAGCTACGTTTATTATGAAAGATTAAATACAGACCCAATAAAACGGACTGTCATTTTTACATAATTTAGAAGAAGAGCAGTTAGATTACTTCCGTTCTTTTATTATTTATATTTGTGTAACGTTAGTCACAAAATGCACTATTTTCTTTTTTTAAACTGAACCAGATAATTGTACCTGTCAACTTTTTTTGTTTTCTTGCATCTGTATCATAGCTATTTAAAAAAAGCAAATATTTATCTTTAAATACAGTAGACATAAAGTAACAGTATAGTTAGATAGAGGGGTAACGTAACAAAAATGACTGCCGTTATTTAAAGCTTATTTAATTCGAGGGTCTTTTTCATTTGCAATTTTGAATAAATAGTCATAATAAATTAAGTAAAAATATTTGGGTTTGAAAAAAGCCCTAGCAATTGAACAATGTAGACCTTCTATCTATTTGAAGAAATTCTTTTTTAAGGGCTTTTGAAAAGAAAGTCTTTTAATTTAAACCATAACTCCGCTCACCATTATCACCATTCGTTTAACGAATCAGTAAACCTTAAAGAATAATATGTCGTTTAAAAGTACTACGGAGTATCTTAGGAGGATAAATAGTATACTGGCAGAGTACCAGAACTTGGTGAAACTATCAACTTGTATAAAGTTAACCATTTTAAGGAAAGATATTTAGGATTTATATTGCGTAAAGCGAACGTTATTCAGTTAGTAAAAGCAGCTTTTCTTTTTCTTTTTTTGAATGGTTCAACTTCAGTTAATGGAATCCTTTCATTTTTTTGTTGCACTAGTTTAGAAAAAAAAGGAAATAAAGGAGTTATAATGCAACATAAAAAACTTTTTAAAAGTGTAAAAGTAGTGTACACGCCAGCGACTTCTTACAATACTATTTTTACATGTATGCATTGCTTGTTATTTGATGGTTACGTTAGTTACACACAGTGTTAACCATTCTGCGGTTGGGTAGTCCCAGAATTACATGTTAAATGGTAATAGATATCTCGTCATGAACTGCGAGGTGGTCAGGTAAAAAAAAAAAAGCAATAAGGATCGAAAAAACGTCAGCTTTAATAATTATGCAATGTGTTTTTTAGAAGTAGAATGTTTATGTTTTACAAATACATCAGCAAATTTCAAATGCCTACTTAACTTCAGAAAAATTTACCTCGTAACATAAGCATCGTTTTCCAGGGTTGCAAAATTTTTTACTTTAGTCTCAATGGTAGGATGGATTTTTGGTAGGAATGACACATTTTACTTATGTACATTTTAAATCTGCAAAATCAACCATAAATTTTTCTTCATACTTTTGGTTTCAAATAAAAGGACCTCGAAACCCAGCTGCGAATGGTACGAAGGTCACAATGAAATGACACACAAACATAACATGAAATAATGGCACTAAAACTGTTACTCTGTTTGCAATTGCAAGGTACATTTTTTTTAATCATTAATACAAATGTAATAGAATAGGTATTCAACAGCTAAAATTAACTTTTCGATTTGTTTGTTGAATGTAAGATGCAAACTAATCACGGAAGTTTTACTACTTTATCTTCTCTAAAACATTATTTCTATGCGATAGTTAAATTTATTTTTGGAATGGCTGTATCAGAGTAAATAATGCAAAACATAGAAAACGAACATCAATTAAACACATTTTTTTAGAGGAAAGAAAAAGTTTAAACAAGTTAAAATGCAACTTCATTTTGACTCCTGATAAGTTTAGACACGTAACATTTTCCTTTTTTATGCAAAGCAAAATTTTTCTGAATCATTTATAAACTGATTATAAAAAAAAACTAAGCAATTGATACTTGATTACGCGCAATTAAGTGGGAAATTACTTCTTAAAAATAATTAATTGGCGATATTTATCAAAAAGGGTTTTTAAAAAATTCCAAAGTCTCGGATATGTTCATGATTTGTACCATTTTCGTCAGATTGACCTATGGTTTTCTGTGAAGGAAAAAATCCTTGTTTAAGCTTTTTATTTTATTTATTTATTTATTTTATTTACTTATTTATTTTATTTATTTTATTTATTTGTTTATTTATTATTTATTTATTTGGTTTTTTTTATATTTATTATTTTTTTAACATCTAGAAAGACACACACTCAACAATTTTTCGTGGAAACAACTAATTTTTTTCGCAAAAATATTTTATATTAATATACAAATAATAAGTAATAGTTACTAAATTATATCATTTCACGATGAAAGTGTCTCAAATTTTGAACTTTCAAGCAAAATTATGCAGAGCCTTCATAGAACAAAAAACAAAGCTATTTCGAACATAGGAATGCTTTTATAGACAGCAAAGCAACTTGCGTAATGAATTCTAGGTGTATGATAAAAATTATGAAAGCTTAGAAAAATAGTTCAGTTAATAATTGAAAAGTTGATGCCCAGAACTGTATAGTTTTTCACGACTGAGCTACTCATTTCATAGTAATTTCAAATCACATATTATGCAATCAATTCATAATACCATTCAAGAGTGCATTTTTTAAAACCCGAATCACATTTTTTGCTTGAATCTGTACCGACCGTTAACACATAGAAGTGTTCTGAAAAAAAACTAAGTGCTAACCTCTCATCTTTAAAGAATAAAATAGTAAATATACCTTTATTTTAAAACATGTATTTTTACATAAACCGGAGCTCTTAAAATGAAAAAAAAAAAAAAACGTACAAAAAAATTTTAAGGTTTAGCAAAAAAACGCAAGCTGTTTAAAAATCACTTTACCATATCGCGTTAAATTAAATATTTACAATATTTAACATTCAGTCTAAATGAATGTGTAAAAACTGTGCAAAACTTTTAATCCCTAAGTGAAATGCGTAGTCAGCTGAAACTTTATTCAGTTCATTAAATTTTTATTTTGCATCGAAAGAAAAAAAAAAACCTTGCTTAAAGGGAAACACAAAAAGAAAGGGCTTTTTCTATTGATTTTACTTTTCTTAGCTTATAAAAACCTGTCTAAAAGGTAAACATTACAAAATGTTCTGCTTCGTATTTTTAATTAGTTATTTGTAGTTTTTATTATATATTTTAAATTTAAATATAACCGTAAGCACAATTTCGTAATTTAAGCAAGCGGAGGGATGGCAATTACTCCTCTAGCATTTCAAAAACGTAATCTAAAGACACATTTGTGCATGGGAAAGACAACCATCATTGTGCTTAAAAATAAAAACAAACATTAAAATGTTAAAAAAACACCAATGCGCTGGAAAACACAGACACTTGTAGCAGCGCAACAAGGAACGCCTTCTTCAATGCACATACTTTGAGCTTATGGATGTAACGGTAGAGATATCAGACAAAAGCCAAATGCCTGGATGTCTTTACATCCATTAGCTCATATTTTGTGCATTGAAAAAATCGTTCCATGTAATGCCGAAACACTTGTCTGCGTACGGAGTACTCAATGTTGCTTCTAAAACGAGAGGTCCCTGTGGAAAAAAAATAACCATAATCTACGTGGTAGAATTCATAGGAACACAATAACCGAGCGAGTGAATGATATGTATGAATTTTAAAAAATCTCACTGGTATTGATTTTAAAATCATTAGAGTAAAAAAACATGGAAATCCCAAGAAGCACACTTCGTTTTTTAAAGGTTGTAAAATGGTTATTAACGTTGTAGCAACCGCTTAAAAACGTTTAAAGGTTACTTGTGCTACCTGGGAATAATATTAACAATTCATGCGTAAAATACTTTTTAAATTAATTTTAAATATTTTTTTCGAGCTTCTTAGCAGTAATCAATAGTATAATTCACGTTCATTATATTACATAAAAGTGTAGTAGAATTTTTATTTAGGTAAAGAGAAAAATAGCATGTATAGTGTAATAAAAAAATTCTTGAATATGTTAGTCAAATAATAATACATTAAAAGGAAAAATTAGATTTGAGCTAATATGTAAAACCAACTAAATTAAACCTATTTCAAATTATATACTAAATCAAATCTATTTCAAATTAAAAGCTAACACATAAATGTATCAGAAGCTAAAGTACATATTTATCGCAAGAAGTTCTGTCAAGAACTAAACGAGCCTACTTTCCCGTACATCGACATCGGCATACTAGCATCTGATCATTATTCTCTTGATTACCTAAAACTGAAAATTATGTCCAACATACCTTTTTAGCACTTAAAGCTGATTTCTAAAAGCAAAATATACACTTCTCATCAGATGAAATAGACACGTAAAAAGGAAATTAATGAATAAATAAAGTTTAGTCGCACCTTTTAAAGAATGTAACTGTTACAGTTCTTCCGTAGAAAAAATTCCTCAATCGTTTTCAAAAAAAAAAAAAAATGTAAAACTGCAAAGAACATCAAAACACATTATTTTATCAAAAAAAGAAAAAAAAAACCCTTGTCCGTTAATAAAATGTCTCGAATTTCATTTTTGTTCCGTTGCCAGTTGTTAAATATAGATAAAGAATAAAATGCCCTCGTGAATGAAAAATTTTCGTCACAAAAAATATCGTCTGCCAAATAATAATAAATAAAACAAAACAAATGAATAAATAAGCAAAAAATCGTCTGCACAGTCTGTCCTTTTTTTTTTTTTTTTTTTTGAGCCTGCATTTCCGCCATGTTTGCGGAGTCAGAGTCGGAATCCTCACAGAAGATGATTCAGAAAAGTACTTTACATACATTATTTCTCAAAACCATTTTCTTACAAAGTTAGTTTGAAGGAAATCCGCCTTTAAGTTCAGGATCAACATTCAACTTAAATTTCCCCGTAGGCTCTAATGTTAAGTTTTTTTCTGAACGGTTCAACATTGAACAAAAAATGGTTCAAATCAAACAGCGAAGTATGGGAATGAGCCTCTCCGAGATCTTTCGAACAAAAAAAAAATGCATATTCAATTCGGACGGTTCACTTAAAAGTTACTAGGTGGGGAAAGGTTGCTTGAACGGTTCAATGTTGAACGAAAAAAATGTTCAAATGGAAATTTAAATACGGTAATGAAGTATTCTTGCTGAGACCTTTCGAACAAAAAAAAAGTTTGTTCAAATTGGACTGTTCACTCAAAAGTTATTAGGGGGGATAGCTTGTTTAAACGGTTCAATGATGAACGGAAAATTGTTCAAATTGGAAATGTAAATACGGGAATGAAGTATCCTTGGTAAGATCTTTCAAACAAAAAAAAGTTTATTCAAATCGGACTGTTAACTAAAAAGTTAGCATCGCGGGACAGGTTGTTTGAACGGTTCAAAGTTGAACCAAACATTGTTCAAATCGAAAAATCAAATATGGGAATGAGCTGTACTCGGCGAGATCTTTTCAACAAAAAAAAGTTTGTTCAAGTCGGAATGTTCATTCAAAAGTTATTAGGGGGGGGGACAGACAGACAGACCGACCGACCGTCCGACTTACAAGTTCCCCATCTCAATACCCTACTTTCCAATTCTTAATTTTTCACTATTTATTTTACTTTTTTATTTCTTTTTGACTTTTTTTTGGACTTGGCGATATTTTTTTTAACTCGGCGATATTCTTTTAACTTGCCGATATTTTTTGGACTTGGCGATATTTTTTAGATGCATTAAGCCACTTTTAATACTTTTTTCTTCTTTCTTTTATTTTTAACGGGAAAGTAGGCTAAAAAACGGGGAGAGCTCCATTCAATCTTAATGTGTGGAGTCTGGAGGAAGTCCCAAATTTTCTAGAGTGAGAAAAAATTGCTTAATTTACTTCAGCTTTTGACATCAAACGTTGGAGTTTAATACCTTACGCTTTTTCTATAACTTGATACGAACTTTCGAAAATTGTCTTTTTTAGCCTACTTTCCCGTTAAAAATTAAAGAAAGACGAAAAAAGTATTAAAAGTAGCTTAATGCATCTAAAAAAATATCGCCAAGTTAAAAAAAATACCGCCAAGTCCAAAAAATATCGCCAAGTTAAAAAAATAAAAAGGTAAAATGAATATCGAAAAATTAAAATTTTGAAAGTAGGGCATTGAGATATGGAATTTGTGTGTCGGTCGGTCGGTCGGTCTGTCGGTCTGTCTGTCTGTCCCCCCTAATAACTTTTGAATGAACATTCCGATTTGGACAAACTTTTTTTTGTTGGAAAGATCTCGGCGAGTACAGCTCAATCCCATATTTGATTTTTCGATTTGAACAATTTTTGGTTTTACTTTGAACCGTTCAAACAACCTGTCCCGCGATGCTAACTTTTGAGTGAACAGTTCGATTTGAACAAACTTTTTTTTGTTCGAAAGATCTTTTCAAAGATACTTCATTCCCGTATCTACATTTTCGATTTGAACAATTTTTTGTTCAAGATTGAACCGTTCAAACAAGCTGTCACCCCAAATAATTTTTGAATGAACAGTCCGATTTAAACTTTTTTTTGTTCGAAGCATCTCGGCAAGGATACTTTATTACCGTATTTAAATTTTCAATTTGAACATTTTTGGTTTAACATTGAACCGTTCAAGCAACCTTTTCCCACCTAATAACTTTTGAGTGCACCGTCCGAATGGAATAAACATTTTTTTGTTTGAAAGATCTCTGAGAGGCTTCCCATACATTCCCATAGTTCGCTTTTTGATTTGAACCTTTTTTCGTTCAATATTGAACCGTTCAGAAAAAAAAATTAACATTAGCGTCTACGGGGAATTTAAGTTGAATGTTAATCCTGAACTTAAAGTCGGATTTCCTTCAAACTAACTTTGTAAGAAAATGGTTTTGATAAATAATGTTCGTAAAGTACTTTTCTGAGTAATCTTCTGTGAGGATTCTGATTCTGACTCCGACTCCGCAAACATGGCGGAAATGCAGGCTCAGAAAAAAAATGACTGACTGTGCAAACGATTTTTTGTTTATTTATTCATTTGTTTTATTTTATTTATTATTATTATTATTTTTATTTTTTTTTGCAGACAATTTTTTTTGTAACAAAAATTTTTCATTCACGATAATATTTTATTCTTTATTTATATTTAACAACTGGCAACGGATTAAAAGTGAAATTCGAGACATTTTATTAACGGACGAGTTTTTGTTTTTCTTTTTTTTTTTTTTTTTTTCTTTTTTTTTTTCTTTCTTTGATAAAATGTGTTTTGGTGCTCTTTGTACTTTTATTTATTTATTTATTTATTTATTTTATTATTATTATTTTTTGAAAACGATGGAGGATTTTTTCTACGGAGAAACTGTAACCGTTACACTCTTTAAAAGGTGCAACAAAACTTTATTTATTCGTTAATTACTTTTTACGTGTCTATTTCATCTGATGAGAGGGGTATATTTTGCTTGTCGAAATCAGCTCTATGTGCTAAAAAGGTATGTTTGACATAATTTTCACTCTCAGATAATCAAGAGAATAATGATCAGATGCGAGAATGCCGATGTCGATGTACGGGAAAGTAGGCTCGTTTAGTTCTTGACAGAACTTCTTGTTCATCTCTCTCACAAATTCTCACAAAATATTTAACCCATTAATGCCTAGCGTCCCTTTTTAGGATGGTCCTAAAAGTGTTTGAATTTACCAAAAATGAACATGTCAACCAAATCATAGTGTTTAATTATTACTTTGGAATTATTTCAATTCATTATTAAATTGCGGCACATAACCATTTTAAAGTCTGTACTGTAGCCGTGTAACCAGTATACAAAATATCTGTGGGAAAAAAAGTCAGGCATTAATGGGTTAATAAACGCTTCAAACTCTAAACTCAAGTATAATAGAGTAAAGAAGGATAACATAACACATTTATAATATCAGTCATTATTTCATTTACTGATTTAACATACATAAGAAATACATTTAACATAAGTAACAAATCGTAACGTTCGAATATGTACTAATTTCACCTGTGCTTTGAAAGTTCCAAAAATTTTCTAACTTTGAAAAATTTTAGACAGGCAGTGCATAATTCACTTTTTTTCTCAACATTAGATAAACATCAATTTTTTCTATGTATCAATCCTTTTCAGTGCCGTTTTTATTTGTACTTTCGCACTGAGTTGACAAATAGACTCGGTTTCAGGAATACTACCACGAAGATGCTTACACTTAGCAACTGCAGTGAGAAAAAAACATCGCAAGACAGATTTGAATTCAGTAATAAATTTTAATGTGAGATGGAAACATTTTGAAATGTTTCATAAAGCAATTTGTAGATAAGAGAGGGAAAAGACAAAATCACTAATAAACCTAACCACTTTGTACATGATTAGCTTGCAGAACATTTTGTCAAAGTTCTCAAAAAAGAAACTTTTTTGGTTCTAATAACTGTCCGTCCATTATTCAGAGGGAATTATATAGATTTACCTATGTTAAAGGTTCCAAAAAATGTTCGCTAATTAGAGATGTTCGCTATTTGGGAACAAGGCCGTATCCAGAAAAATTTTTTGGGAGGGGCCCAGTTTCGCACATTGCCCAAACACACATACATTTTTGTGTGTGTTATGAGCCTAATTTCTAGCTGACAACCCCCCCCCCCCGCTCCCCTCACGATGTTTAATGTGTGTGTGTGTGTGTGTTTGTTTTTCTTCATTTCTTTATTCTTATTATTTTTTTGAACTAGACCAAGGGTGGCCAACCTTTTTAGGGAGAGTGCCACTATCTGGAGAGAAAAAGCTCAGCGTGCCACATTGTATTTTTCCAACAAACTGAAATTTAAAAAAAAAAATAAAAATAGATTTTAGGTTGGCCGACTATGTGATTCTTACTCAAATAAAACATTTTTTCTCGTAAATCTGAGGCAATTGAAATCCAAATGATAATAAAGATAAAACAAGTCAGAACTTAGGAGTTATCGTTAATAAACACTTTTATAAGTTCTGTCAGTTGGCTTATGCTTAAGGGCGCTTTTCCACTTGACGACACGACAACGACAAAAGTCGGACGGTAATACTGCAACGATAAGTACCGTGTTGTGTCATCTACAGCATTATTTTTCCACTCAACCGATATCGTTTCTCCGAACGGGTCATTTTCCACCGCATTTCATTTCAAAATAGCACCGTGCTCACACGTATATTATTATAGCTCCTCCATTTAACAGATTACGACTTATATTTGCTTTACCTCCGCAGAAAAGAAAACAAATGAAAAAACGATATTGCTTGCATGATATTCACAACTTTATTAGATTCTCACCCTGTTTACCAAGAAGGAAACTCATACTATCTGTTGGAATCACAGAGCGATAAATGGCGAATCTAATGTCCAAGCGCGCTAATGCTTCCGAAAGGTTGCCATAGAACTTTAAATTAAGTTCACAATTCGCCATGATATAGTTGATCGTCCCTATATTGTTGTTCTGTTTTCATAATCGTAGTGCTTTTTAGTACTAAGCGGGTATATCCCTATTTCGTTGTTATAAAGATTATTCGTTAATAAATATGTTACGTTGTCAATCGCCTATTCGATGAACACCATCGCTTCATTCCAGTACATTTCATTTTGATGCATCAAAATAAAGTGTTTCGGCGAATAGATTCGCCATTTATCGCTCTGCGGCGCCAGCACTATCAGAATGAAAATTTGAGCTTTTAGTTTTGCATTAAAAATCGTCCAAGCAGCAATATTGAAACAAAGTATAAAATAAAATTAATAAAATTATTTTATTGCGACATCTTTTATTAATCGTCTGCAAATTGAAGCTTATATTTATTAATGCAGATTTGTCGAATTTAAACGCCATTGTTACATTTCGAAGAAAGTAAACAGATGGATGAATGTCGTCCCGATTTTAAAGGCGAGACGGATGTCATCCGACAAGAATGGGACGACAAACGACATCGCTCTGTCGGAGTCGACACAATTGTCCTGGAATCGGGAAATGGAAAAGCACATAGCATATTTTTATGCATTTTGAGTGCTCCAATGTCGGATGACGACAATCGCTTACGATTTATCGCTGTCGTCTCGGTAAGTGGAAAAGCGCCCTAAAAAAGAAACAAATAACAGTAAACATTCTATTCTAAAAATTAAACAGTATGTACTTAATATGGTTTATGAGTCTGTATATTTTTTACCAAGTCTTCAATTTTAGGATTAGTTCTTAAGAATCCTAAGAAGTTTAAGTGTTTTTAAGTGCTATCAGTTAATATTCAACGGTATTTAGATTTTTCTGCATTCATAACAAAAAATATTTGTTTAGAAGCGTATTTTGAACCAAATCGACAACAGCATCAGGCGGCTAAAGTGTGTAAATGAGAAGAAAAAAAAAATGTTGGTACAAATTTCTAAATTTATGTTTAACGTGGAAGAGTTTAACGTAGAGTTAACGTGGAACTCTTATATTTGATTACCAATTCAGAAGGTCAGTAATTCTGATTTGAATTTCAGTAGGGTAGCAAGTAGTGTCTTGCAGAGAAATAGACAAAGAATTTGGAAAGATCAACCATTTTTTTATGATCCTGAAAATTATCAAACCTAACACTGAATATATGCTTAAAATAGGTGTAAAAGTTTCTCCGTATATCATTGCAAAATTATTAAATTTGGGTTGATACTTTCAGTACTAAATTTAATGTTTCATTCTTTTTTCTCCAAAGTAGAGAGAAAGAAACTGAAGTTTCATCATAAAAGAATGTAGATGGCCTATACTGATTTAGGAAACTTTTTTTTGTACTATCTTAAATTTAAATTACTTAAACGCCGGATAATAAGAGATGACATAGCTAAATTCATTTGTTATTCTTCATTCCCAAGTAGCAAGTCCTCATTGCTTTCCTTCCAGACATTTTAAAAAGCACACTACCTAAAATTCTAAAATCTTATGACTATTTTTCCTTTGAACAGCTATATTTCACATTTCAATGAAAGGGTAACTTGCCATCAGACTCTCCTCTTTCTCCTGGGAAAAGTTAATAAAACATTCAGAGCTCTAATTCGTAGTTTTGTTAATACAGTGAACTCTATGGGGTCACCAGCAGAGAAAAAGTCTCATTCATTTGTGTCAAGCACAAATATACTTTACAAAGCATTGTCTGTAGCATCACAGCTTTCGTTGAATGTTGAAGCTAACTAAGTACTTCACAATATTGTAGTTAAGACAATTTGTAAGCCAGCCTCCTGACACTTAATCGTCATAATATCATTACATTTATCAGTTCAAGGGTTTTAGTTTTTAACAATATTTTTTAGATCGAAATTTTCCCCTCAATTTTGGAATTTTTTCAAAAAGTCTTCGCTTGCCACTGTCACTGCTCTGCCGTGCCACATTGTGGCACGCGTGCCGCGGGTTGGCCACCCCTGAACTAGACCTTCACAAGGGGTAGAGGTATCAAGAGAGATATGCTAAAAGCTTTGTTAAGTAGGGTGAAATATTCGTAATTTTAAGGGGTTCGGGGGTTTTTCCCCGGGTAAATTTTTGAAAAAAAGTTTTAAAATTCTACATTTTGAGGCCTTATATGGGGCAATTGGGACTTCAAAAATATGTTAGAAAAGTAGGCAAACAATAATCTTATAAATTTTCTGTATTCTTTTGCAAATTAAGATCAATCAAAGCATAAAAAAATGTTAGTTTAACAAATGATTAACATTAAGCAACAGAGAGGAAGAACAAGGGAGAAGAAAAGATTAACACATTATCACTTGCTTGACATCGGTTTTCAGTATAGTTACATAGTAGTTTTTGATCAGTTCCCCAACTCACCGACAGACGCATCACTTAGTAACATAAAATAACCAATAGTATGAAACACATAAAATTCTTCAAAAGAAATAGTGCAAAGATTTAAAAAATAATTAACGAGAGAGTAACATTCTGGCCCTTTAATTAATTCATAGTTTATTTATTTGATAAGAAATAGGATTGAAGCACTTTTAAAGGAGTTTCAAAAAGGTATTTAATGATTTTCAGAGACTCCAGAACAGTTAAAATTCTTACCGTCTCTGACGTTTTAATAGTTGATTGGACAGTCTTACGAAATTGTTAAAACTTTGATAGACAACCAGTTAAAGATTAAAAATAGATATTAAAAAATATTTATAACAACAATTTCGTTTTGAATCACTAGTACTGTGGAAAAAGGAAAAGAATACATGTAGGGTAATATTTTTTCTCATGCTTAACATATTAATGGAGGAATCAATTACAAAGGAACTTCAAAAATACTGATTTAGGTATTTAACACATAGTCAGAGATGAAAAATGTGAGTCACAAAAAATATTTTTGAAAATTTGCTACAAAAAATGCTGGAACATGATTTTTGCATTACGCAGAATATATTTTTGACTAAACAAGGAGCTCAGTTTCGCTCAACTTGATGCCCTGCCCACCTCCTCCCTTTTGTGTTAGAAACTTTAAAATTCAAGGTAAACAGCTATATTTAACAAAGTTTTCAAGGTTTTTAAGCATTTGTAAATGGATTTTTTTTAAGTAACTTCTGTGCAAAATTGGTGATCCCCCAACGAAGCAGAGAACGTATCCGTTTTTGTGTGGTCTTGTTGATGGAAGACATGTTTAGCTATTAAAATCCCTCGAGGGTTCTAGATGCTTATAAATGAGGACCAACAAAGTACACTCTTAATTGAATCAGGGACGGCGAGAAGCAATCTCAGCCTTGTCGGAAACTAGGAGTCCGGCGATTAGGGAGTACAAATTTGAGTGGAGTAAGTTTTATGGGGGAGGGGGGAGGCGCGGATTAAACTGACAGAGAGCTGGAAGTGTTAATGAGAGTCTTGTTATTTTGAAGAACATATTTTTTTTGTTCAAATTTTCACTTGTTTAATAGTTAAAAGATTTAGGAAAAAAAACTTTTTTTTCCCCTTTTTTTCTTTTTTACATTATAAAACATTTCGGATTTTGGGGTACGCCTTGTTTGTGAGTATCCGCTAAGGGAGGTTTTACTGTAGCATGTTTCTTTGACAGAAAACGCCTTTAAGAAAGTTGTTTGAACCTACCTTTATTCTGACTGTCAGTGTATTTGAAATACCCTGCTTCAAATTACATTTTATTATTTGTAAATTATTTATAAAATTACCTTCCAATAAATAGCACTAAATTGCAAAACTAGCTTATGTACATACGAACTAATTGAAAGGTACATCGTTCATTTAGTTGTACTGTTATGCAATCCTAAACTTTTTCCCATCATACCTTTTCTCCAAAATGCATCAGGTATTTGTGAATATATATACATATATATATATATATATATATATATATATATATATATATATATATATATATATATGGATGTATTGTTTGTATATATGTATGTTTGTTCCTTATACAAATCCATAGTTTTCGTCGGATTTTCATCTTCACAGAGGTTCTTTGATGCACTAGAATTCACAAAGGTGGAGTTTTTTTTATTTAAAAAAAAAATCCAAAAAGCTCGAAATTCATTTTTTTTTTTTTTTTTTGTCGCAAAACGGTCATTTTTTTTCAATTTTGAATATATAGAGAAAAGAGATAAGCTTTTAAGCATACAAATTGACAAAATTTATCATATTTAAAAATGAGTATTTTCCAACGAAGATTACGACCAACAATGAATTATCAATTTAAGGCTCACCTGTTTCATTTTAGCATGAAATAAGTATGCCCATGTGTATAGAATTCATTCAAATATTTTTAGAGCTATATTGTATTAATAAGCATCCTGGCAACGTCGGGTAATAAGCTAGTTATTTATAAAATACCACAGAAGTATTCCCCACAAATGGTACTCAACTGAAGTACTTTTTAATTTACAAACCAGATAACCCAAAAAGTAAATAGTAGTAAACGCCTTTAGTAAGTCGTGGACATACCTTTATCGCGACCCTCGCAATGTATCAGAAATACCCAGATCCAACTTGCATTAGTTATTTACTACGATCATTTTCCACCATTTCTCACGTCAGAGATCAAAAGGCCGTCTTTATGATTCCTCTGACGTGAGATTTTGAACTATTGAGAGTAATGTTTGGACCTCATCCAGCCCCATCACTCTTTCAGAAGTTTGCCATTATCGCGCGGGAATGCCGCGCTCTAAATAAAACCTGCGCAACAATGAACGCGTTACTCATACATCCAAAACGTACTTCGCGTAAGGGAAAGACTTCGCGCCGAGGAATTTCGAACATGGAGCTTTAGGTTAAATTTAGAGCAGAAATATTTGGAATATCAAAAACTTTAAAGCTTTTCAATGTTGCTTATGCATCAAGATGTCATTAACCTGTTTAAAGCATCTGCCTCCCACGTGGGGTATGGCCTTGAATCTGCAAACGCCTTCAATGCTATGTTTGGAATAAACCCAATGCATTTAAAAACATTTTTTTTAATGTTGTGTACTTTTCAGTTGCTTTTCCTTTACAGCTCAGCCAAACAAAGAGTCAAATGTACAGTAAAATATTATTAATTCGGATTAATAAGGAATCAAGGTCGCCCGAATTAATTGTTGTTGTCTTATTCCTATATATGCTGAATAAATTCTCACTAAGATTTCTCTGCTGGAACTGGGCATAGGACTAACATTATTGTTCAGAACAGTATGATTCAAATAATGTTCATGTTTTCTGTCACGTAATTCTCTTATCACTCTTTGTTTCGTCTCATGTGCTACTTTAATTTTTCTCTAAAAATATTATCTGATTTAATAAACTTACTCTTAAACTGCTCTTAAACTTGAATACGGAACTTGAGCCGTTCCATGGACCCGGGCAGTTTTTCAAAATATAAGACAGTTCCTTGAAATTCGGGATGTTTGGCAACCATGGCCGCAATGTCAACGAGTTCTCGAAGCAAAAGCAATTTATATTTTGATCTGTCTTACATTCCAAAATGCAGAACTTTTTTAAATTTTGTTTTCATTTTTCACCTGATGTTTGTGCCGTTCCACTTGCCCTTTATATAAGTCCGCAAATTGCAGATTTTTTTTTTTTTTTTTTTCCATTTTTCAAAAACTTTCGCGGGAAAACTTTTTAAATCCATATACCACCTAAAGGAAGTCCCTGCATCACTTTTCTAATGCCCGTTCTCCTCCAAGGTCAATTTAAAAAAAGACAATGAAAGGCATTAAAAAACGGAATAAAAGTAAGGGTTTTATGTATCAGTGAAAAAGACACACAAAATAGAAAAAAAAATTCAAATGACCTGTTTTGCTTCCAGCATAAAAGTTTAGGGCCCCTTCAGGTCTAAACCTAGCGAGTACAAGGTACTCTCTGATTTCTGTGGACTCTATAGTTTTCAGTGGAATCCAAACCCAGTGCTTTCTTACAAAGCCAAACATTTTTATTTAAAAAACTAGCATAAAAAATTGTTTTAGTTTCTTTACTCAAGTTTTTTTACATAAACCGAAAAAAGTGCAGAGGTTTTGCAATTTTTTTAATTTTTTTTTTCTCCAAGGAATGGGAAAAAGTTATTAGCTAAAATTGAAATGCAGTTCTTCATAGAGGTAAAATTCGATAAAGTTAGATTGGCTATCTGAGTCAAAATGATCATTCTAAGGCATAAAAGCGCATCGAACTTTTATTTCTATATTCGTAAAAAAATTTTGCTATGTACATTGTACAAGGCCCGCCGCCTATAAAATCACATTTGTTACGAGGATATTTGATTTCATTAAGCGGCTGATTTTAAAAACCGGCAGATATAAAATTACCAAAAAGAAAAGGTTTTTAAGTTTTAACATAGTAAAAAATAAATTAACTACTTTAATGTATATTTTATATTAAGTTGATTAAAACGCAATCTGAATTTAACTTATATGCAAAAAGTATACATTTTTAATTACACAAGGGTTTTAAAATATTGACTTATTGCTATTTGAGAAGCAGAATTTGAAAGTAAAGATCATTCTTAAATCTTAACGTTTAGGCATGTGGGCAATTCCATCGTTACAGACATAACAATTGCAGACTTTGAATACTAATAATTCTGGTTTGGACTGATGAAAGTCTTCAATTTTTTTTCCTGTAGTGTAACTTGATGATGTTTATGTTACATTAAATTTGCGTGCAGATTGCTTAATTACAAAAAAATACAGAAATTAAAAACTGCCTGTTACAGACATATTTCACAAAACAGCAAAGACTCGACTATGTCATACAACTTACAATATTCCTCTGAATTATACGGAAATTTTGAACTTTTTTTTTTTTTTAATACGTGTTCTAGAGACTTCAAGCTTTCTAAAACCATAAAGATTGTGTGGATTTTGACAGCCGAATTTGAAAAAAATTCATAAACTTGTTACGGACGAAACAAAGTGGTGTTACAGACGTAACATCTCTGATTTGAAAGTAGAAAACAGTATTTTAAAGCAGGAATAAACAAAGATTTTTGTGCTAAAACAATACAGTAGCATTAAGTAACACATTATTTGAATATTTTAAGTTATACTGTAACAGTTTTAGAAAATTTGGGTAAGTCTGGGGGAGTTGAGAGCATATGCCGATATGTCAATATGTAACAATGAATTAATGCATCTTAAGACAATTATTTCCAAGAAAGATTGATACAAGAAAAGTTTAGAAGGGCCTTCACACAAATTTATTTATTTGTATTCTTAAAATTAATGCATAATGGGGCTGCTACATAAAAAAATCGGAAAAAGTAAATTCCTCCCTGAAATCAGTGATTAGTCTTAGGAGAACTAAACAATTTGAAAATGTTGGATGATATAGCAGAATACTAGTACCAAACTAAAATTTAACCTTCTTGGTGACAGTTGGTCAATTTTGATATTTTTTTTGAATGAAAAAATGTGTCCTTTTTCGTCCGATGTTCTCGAAATTCGAACGGCATTTTCGTATTCTGTTCGAAAACAATGCATTTCGCGGGCTTTTGGCAAATTCGCGATGTTAGCCCACCGTTCTTCCAATTTTGGCGTCAGCTTTAAAACATTTTCCTGGGGCATATAAATAATTTTAACTTTTTCTGCAATGGAGTTTGCACACTGAAAAAAGGAAAGAGCGTCGTTGACAAATGCTGTTCTAGATCTTACTCTCTGCCACACCTGGTGCCTGACCATACCCCCAACTCCATCCACAGCTCCCTTTCCATGTAACGTAGCAAAAAAAAATGCCAGTTGAGGTACAAATTATAATTAGTTATACCATATGTGCATTTTATTAATCTTAAGAAATAAATTTCAATTACATGCCGACATAATTAAAAATTTCAAAATCAGAATACCAGAAACTTTAGTACTCGTACCATATTATGCTATATACATGTCTTTCCTGTGCTTTTTACCTATTTAATTGGAAATTTACTTTTGCTACGGACGTAACATAGAGCCATTTGTTATGTCCGAAATGTTACGTCTGTAACAGCATTAATTTAAAAACTAAATTAGTTGCAATATTTTTAACTATGGTGGGCAATTACTCTAAGAATTTGCCAAAAGGACCATTAAGGGTTTTTTTTTAATTTTGATTTTTTAGGACGTAATGACAACTTTTGCTTCTTTTTTGTTACAGACGTAACATCAAACTTCTTTTTTTCAAACTTCAATTACACCATTTAAATCAATTTAAAAGAAATTAATGAATGCATATTATTATAGTACCGTCTTAGTAGTTAAAATTGTGCTACAAGTAGATATTTTTGTTTTTATTTTTCGATGAGAAATATGCATTTGAAAATGTGTTCTTTTTTCTGATTTTTACAAGTTCGTGAATATCGTACTTCCAACTAGGAAAACAAGTATTATTCTAACTCTCACCAAAAAACCAAGGCAGGATTCTTAAAATATACATCTTAAGCTTTAAAATGATGTATAACATAGCAACATAACTTCAATATGAATTTTTGACTAATTGGTTTCACTTTTCATGGAATGGCCCATGTTTATTCTAGCGAACGATTTTTACTCAAACTGAATGATATAAACTGTCAACCTCTGTAATTTTGAAGAGAAAGAAAATTCTGGTTTTATTCAGACAAGAAAAAGCGTGTATCCCCCACCCCGCCCCACCCCTACCGATTTTAACATATACTCTTTAAAAACTTGATTTTATAAAACGGCGCCAATGGTTTTATTAAAGGATGCTTTTTGCATGTTTTGATGTAGCAATAATTCTATTCTTCCAGATTTAATTTTATAAAGCGACTAATTTTATAGCCGAGTGATTTTATTAGTGACGGGCACTGTATCTTTATTTTCGCATTTTTGTTTTTTATTACTTAATTTTTGAAGTAAACAAAAATAAATATCCTTTAAGGAACAATTTGAAAGTTAAATAAAAAATTATCTGGAAATATTTTTTTTAGTTACAATGTTTTTATTTTATTTTATTTTATATGTTTTTCTTAATTCTTCTTCTTATTATTATTTATTTTAATTATTTATTTATTCCAACTATTAAATAGTAATTGAATCTTTAGCTTTGTAATAGTAATTATTTTACCTTTTTGTAAATTTTCACTCATTATATTTAGGTTTTTTTGCATAGCATTCTGTATATGCTATGTGACTGTCTACATTTACTAGGTTTCGGTCTTTCCCAGTAACACTTTTTACTTACCGACTTTTTTCTCTTTATTCAAATTAAAAATTTTACTATGGAAGATTTTACTGTTGCAGTTCTTTTCTACAGTTTTCTTCTCCTGCGTTTTTCACATTTATTAGAAAAAAAAGCCTTGAATTTAAACGATAAAATAATTACAATAAACTTAATCATGATGAGTAACAATTTGAGGTAGTAGATTTTATACCGTTTTCCTTTTTATTAAATGTTTTCTTTCACCCAAGTCATTCGCATTTTAATATTCCTTTATCTCTTTAAAAGATGCATTTGAAATAATTTGAAAGGTAAGACAACCGAATACAACTGCTGTTAAAAATCTGATGCTGACATACGAGAAAGGAGGTACACTCAGTTCTGGATAAACATGTTTTTTGTGCTAAAATTTTTAAAAACGCATAAAATTTAGTAGCGTTAAGGAAAACAAAGTCAACTCAATGACTTTATAAAAATACACTGTTATGAAAAAAAAAGTTTCCTCAATCAGTTTCTTTAAAAATTCTTTATTATTATTTTCATCAAATAAATTGCATTAGATTCCTTTGTCAAAAAGTAAAAGAAATTGGGATTTAAAAAAATAATAACGATTTCGAAAAAAAAAACTCCGATAAAAGGTTAATTTTTTTTACAAATTGAAAGCGATAAAATTAAAGCAATGAAAGTGTCTCGAAGACAATAGAAGAAAGAATAGCTCTTTCAAATCGATACATTTTTTAATCCGGATTGATCCATAAAGCACTTTATTTTAAACGCATTAAAAGTCATAACACTAAATCCTATTTCCCAGCCACAATCCTTTAAACAAAATCGCAACAAAAATGCAGTCAAAAAAATTAAAAACAAGCTGGCAAAAGAGAAGAAAAATCCTTCCTCTTTTATTCCGAAAGCTCTACTCTTTTTTTTTTTTTTTTTTCTTCTCCCTTCACTTTACGCGAATGGTTTGATGCGCGCTCCCTTGGGGGCGCTTTCGTCATTTTCCCATTGTTTTCGGGCGTGGTTATGACGTCGCGAGTGCTGCGGCCGTGGACCAATCGCGCCACCCTTACGGTTGTCCATCAAGGTCTGAATTGACGGCTGGAGCTAAGGGTTACCAAGAAGTCTGAAAAGCTAAGCTTTGGCGCCCGTATGTAAATTGCAATAAAACAAAGAAGATCTTATGTGTTCTTTACGTAAGAGGAAATGCGAACACCAAACAACTAGAACTATTGCGACTTATCCATTTATAAGTTTATTCGGGAGTTCCTGTGACCACTTAGCTTTCGTTTTGCAATCGTCTTAGGCTTTTCTGCTTTCTCTCTACATTTTTTTCCTTGGAATGTTTTTGTTTTTTGTGTGTCATTTAGTTTTATTTATTTATATTAGCTTACATTTTTAGTTTTTCTAGTTTTTCTCGAAAAATTTGTCGATGAAGATAAAAGCGCACATGATGCAAAAGAAAAAAAAATAATGGCTTAAATTCTTTCACGCGTAATTTATAAACTCCAATGCAAAATTAAAATTTAAAAAAGAAGAAGAAACTATGTGAAAAGGAGTCATTTTTAAAACTTATATGCAATGATAGAATTTAATTTGAATTGTATGAAAAGGGGATTTTTCTTATGATTTTTTTCATAATTTCATTTATTTGTTTATTACCAATTTTATAATTTTTATCTTTTGTTTGTTATTTTTTAACTTATTTTTATTTATTACATATTTAAATTGATGGCATTTTCATGCAATTTTATTTAGTTTTTAATTTTAGTTTATTTGTGTTTTATTACCTTTATTATTGTTATTATTCCTCTTTTTAATGATTCTTAACTAATTTATTAACGTACAATATTTTTCAATTGACATATGGGTCATTCCATGTCAAGTGTCCCAAATTTCGAGAAAATCCCCACTCGACCCCCTCCGATTTTGATGAAAATTTTTTTGGATGTAATATAAGACTTTCATGAAACCATATCAAAGTATGGCTCGATAGGCCTTATGGTTTAGCCAATAAAAATTAGTAAAAAAAGGCCTCTTTTTCGTGTCTTGAAAAAAATGAACAAATCGTCAAGTTTGTGCTTTTATTGCTCGCTACCTAAGACGATTATCAGGCTCAAATTTGGTGATTCTGATCACTTTTTAGGGTAGAATAGCCTACTTGTGTAACAAAAGCTTCATGCACTATAGATTTTTTGCAATTTGCTGCCAAAGTTGGTAAAAAATCGTATTTTGGTAAATTTTGATCATACGTTATCAGCTTGTTTCTGCTGAGAGAATGACTTTCTGAAGCTAATTCTTTCCTCGTTTGTAGCCTGATAGTTCGTCCGAAAGGTGTGCAAGTGGCATCTCGATAGCTCAAATAATTGCTGAATTATGCGAGTTGAAATTCCAGTTAAATTTCTTTTTTCTCAATTTTGTCTCAATTTCAAAGGGCAAAATCTCAAAAGGGTCTTGGATTTCAATTTTCTTTATATCATTGGAAAGAACACACTTTTCTTAACTAAAAAACGTTATTTTTATTTTTGAGACAAACCAGTTTCAAGGGATATTGCAGGTCAAAAATATGCACGTCATTCAACGTGAAACCAAAGAAAAAAAGACATAGACCTCAAAAGTTGATGTCAATTCGTTCTATTAAAATTTGCAGGAGCTATTGTACTTATGTTCTGATAAAAAAAACCTTTTTTAGATGTTTTTGAACTTTAGTTTTTGTGTGCGCACCCGTGAAAACTCAAGAAATGGCAAACAATAAAGTTTCGTTTTTAACAAAAATAATTATCTTCTTGTCGCTGCTATAAGAGCTTGAGTCTTTTCCTATGTGTTATTTTTAAGTTCTTGAAACAGAATTTCGGATGATATGTCAGTTGGCAAGGTGTCATTAATATTTTAAATTCATAAAAAGCATTGTTTCCTTTTTCAAATAAATAAATAAATAAATAAATAAGCATAAAAATAATTAATAAATGAGAAAAATAATAAATAAAACAGTTAATATGGTGTGTACGTGATAAAAAATATGTATAATAGGACTGCAGAGCCATTTTTCTAAAATGCGATAGCGAAAGTTTTCGATAGAGTTGAATATTGCAATTATTTCCACCGTGTAAATAAATGATAACAATAGTAATTGAAAATGTACGATATGATAAATGTATGATAAGTATTAATTGAAAATCCATTCATTATACTGCCAAGGATGTGTTTAGATATTCAGCCTATGATTGCAATTTGCCAATAAACAAAATTGATGAAAAATGGGAAAATGCTTTTTATGACCTTGAAACATTAATGACCTACAACCTTGCCAAGTGACATATCATCCGAAATTCTGTTTCAAGAGCTTAAAAATAACACATAGGAAAAGACTCAAGCTCTTATAGCAGCGATAAGAAGATAATTATTTTTGTTAAAAACGAAACTTTATTTTTTGCCATTTCTTGAGTTTTTACGGATGCGCACACAAAAACTAAAGTTCAAAAGCATCTAAAATTTTTTTTTTATCAGAACATAAGTACAATAGCTCCTGTAAATTTTAATGGAATAAATTGACATCAACTTTTGAGGTCTATGTCTTTTTTTCTTTGATTTCACGTTGAATGACGTACACATTTTTGACGTGCAATATCCCTTGAAACTGGTTTGTCTCAAAAATAAAAATAACGTTTTTTAGTGAAGAAAAGTGTGTTCTTTCCAATGATGTAAAAAAATTTGAAATCCAAGATGACCCTTTTGAGATATTGTCCTTTGAAATTGAGACAAAATTGAGAAAAAGGAAATTTAACTGGATTTTCAACTCGCATAATTCAGCAATTATTTGAGCTATCGAGATGCCACTTGCACACCTTTCGGACGAGCTATCAGGCTACAAAAGAGGAAAGAATTAGCTTCAGAAAATCATTCTCTCAGCAGATACAAGCTGATAACGTATGATCAAACTTCACCAAAATACGATTTTTTACCAACTTTGGCAGCAAATTGCTAAAAATCTATAGTGCATGAAGCTTTGGTTACACAAGTAGGATATTCTACCCTAAACAGTGATCAGAATCACCAAATTTGAGCCTGATAATCGTCTTAGGTCGCGAGCAATAAAAGCACAAACTTGACGATTTGTTCATTTTTTTCAAGACACGAAAAAGAGGCCTTTTTTCACTAAATTTTATTGGCTAAACTATAAGGCCTATAGAGCTATACTTTGGTATGGTTTAATGAAAGTCTTATATGTACATCAAAAAAAAATTTCATCAAAATCGGAGGAGGTCGAGTGGGGACGCCTCGTACACTTGACATGGAATGACCCATATACATTTTAAGAGTACCCATGATTTTTAAAGGTTAATCAAAATTTCTTTGGTTTTGCGTTTTAAGAACAAAAATATTTTACTCACAAATGTAATATAAAAGTTCGTCAATGTTACATTCTGTTGCTCAATGTTACATTAAAGGACAACAATAAGCTCAATATTATTTAAAGTTAAAATCAACGCGATCAATTCTTTCGAATTGCTAAGAAAAAAACCTTATTCCTTCCCTTATAATTCTTTTATAGCTCCTAGGGATTTCGGGAGAACCTCTCCCCCATCTACCTGGTTGAGAATCCCCACTCTAAATCGCTCTTTCCAAGCTTTTAATGCCTTTGCTCCATTTTTTAATTATGAAACGTGTTCTGCTTTCCTCTCATTCAATGTCCGTATAAATCTAATAGATACTATCCAAGCTCTGAAATTTATTAAATGTATTGGAGAATTATTCTCCAAAACATTTAATAAATTTACTATATGCGGCCACGTTTAATAAATTTACTAAATACTGCCATATTTTATATAAAGTAGATTTTATGCACAAAGCATTTCGTTATTACTACACATTCCAGTCACAGTAATGTGACCACCACGTACTTTTGACGTCGACGTTAAATAACCAATCACAAAAGGCACTTGGTAGCGCAATGCGGTTGAGGGTATATAAGGGGTGTGTAAGGACTTTGGAAAACATTTCTATCGTTGGCGTAATGCAAAAATTAAGCGATTTATCTGACGTACAAAAGAACTAGATAATTTGCTTTCGAGCCAAGGGTGGAAGCATTTCCAAAATGGCTGAGTTTTTGAGCTGTTCGCTTGGCGGCGTGGTAAAAGTGTACCGTACATGTCAAAATGGGACTGCTAAAAATCAGCGACGTGGCAAATGTGGTGCACAAGGAGGCATTGATGACAAAGGCGAACGACGGCTGCGGAGATGCGTTCGGGTTAATAGACGGGCTACCGTTGAGCAACTCACCTCCCAGATGAACCAAGAGGCCACCAACATCGACTTCCATACAACTTTTTAGCGAAAGTTGCTGATTCTAGGCTCCTGAAGCAGAAGCCTGGTTCATGCACCTATGATGACTACTGTCCATCGACGACGAACTTCGGAATTTGCGTGCCAGTACCGCAGCTGGACGTCAATTAAGTGGCGACAGGTAGCATTTACTGATGAATCACGTTTATGCTCCATCGAAGAGACGGATATTGGCTTAGAAGGCTTGAAACCTCTGGAAGCAAACACATTGCAACCATTGCCGGAACAGTCCAAGCTGGAGGCAGGAGCACTATGGTCTGGGAAATGTTTTCCTGGGGTTCTATGAGTTCACTCATCATTGTAGAAGGCACGATGGATCAATACAAGTACGCATTTGCCCTTGCGGACCATGTCCACCTCTATATGAATATTGTTTATCCTCAGGGTGATGGCATCAACCAGCAGGACAATGCGAAATGCCATACAGTTGCCAGTGAACATGCGTGGTTCGAAGGGCACCAGCATAAGTTTACCATTCTCCCAGTGTCAGCAAACTCACCTGACTTAACCCCAATCGAGATTCTGCAGGACCATCTCGATTGGGTTGTCCCAGTGAACATCTTCAGGTACCTAATTGACTCTCTTCCTGAACGTCTAGCGGCAGTCCGTACTGAGAAAGGTGGTTATTCTGGCTTTTGACAGGTGGTCACATTAATGTGACTGGACTGTGTATGAGCTAATATTTAGAAAAGTGCCAATTTGAGTCCCAAGTGAATTTTCACTAGTATTTCAATAACTAGTTAAAAAAATAATTTTACCCAGAAAGAAGATAAGTTTTAGTGAAGTAGCAGAATTAACTTCTTTCTACACATTTACAGAAATAAATGACTATAAAGTGCTGTGTTTTTCCACTAGTTGCAGAATAATTCGAAAAGTTGAAATCTTGTACGCAGACAGTATGAGGGGTGACAAATGATTAATTTGAAGTGCACTCTTAATTTATTTATAAATCGGTAAGTTATAAAAACTACCCAAATAACTTCCAAACATCGTATTATGCATGTGTGTTAAATTAAAAAAATAAAATAAAAAATAAATAAAAAATTTAGAAAAAAACAAGAATTTAATTAGATATAGACTTGGAGCAGAGAGATTTTTTTAACATAAATAAAAATTTTAAATTCTAGTTGGGTCAGTTTGTGGGTGAGTTGGAGTAGAATTCCAATATTTCAATTTTAGATTATTCCTTTTCTTCTGGGTGAATTGAGACAAATTTTTGTGTAATTGTGTGTACAACTACACTATCTGCTTTTTTTCCCTAAGCAATCAACTAATTGCTTCGGGAACCGCCGTTGGCTTCTTTGATTTTCGACTGCATGCCTCTGCGCTTGCCTTTCCTTCACCCGACACTGCAGGTACGGAAACGCTCCTCTGGTCTGGGGCCTCCCCTCCTCTAGGGCGGTGGCATTCAGATCTACACAGACGTGCAAGCTTACACACATATGCACACGCCTACACAAAACACACACACACACACGCGCGCACTCAACTGTCGCATTTCATGATTGAGAAAAATATAATTTGAATTCAAGATGCCATTTTTTTTTTAATTTTTAATTTTACGGGGGGGGGGGAGGAATAGGCTGAAAAAAGGAGGCTATTTCATAGGAATTTTTTTAAATTTGGAATAGTAAGTTGACAACTCTAAGAGAAGAAATTTTAGGCTTAATTTATAGCTTCTAATGAAATTTATATTTTAAGATATTCTATAGATTGTACTAATTAACTTTTCATTTATTTCCTATTTTCTGATGTCAAGGTAATGATCATGACAGCAAAGCAAGGTAGAAATTCGTAATTGAGTTACAACTTTCGCTCGCGAAAAGAATTATGTTATTCCCGTTTTTGTACCATACGAAAAGATAAACCCTCCCTCCCTTCCCATGATTAAGTAATAAAGGCACTTGCTAATGTTTGTCATATTTAATAATTAAGTCAATTTTTATTAGCAGTTGAAATTTAGAAGTTTTTATCTCAATTTGGAGTACCTAATGCTTGTATTTGTAAAGAGAACGTAAATTAGTGATTTCATTAAATAATTTAATCAAATCATAATGTTTTATTTTTTTCTTATTCAATTCTTCGTAGTTTTTAATTATTCTTACAAAATTGCTCCCTATAAGTATGGTGAACGTAGTAAAGGATTTCTAAGCTTAATTGATTGCTACAACACATGGAACGATGGATTCGAATGATAAGCTTTCATTTTTATTTCTGAAAAATAATAAAATATCTCAACTTACAATTAACCTGAGCAGTTAACGTGTATGAAAGTAGTGTTGGGCTAAAATTTTGGTGGGGGGAAAGGGAAAAGTTATTGAGAGTTGAGTACGTATGTACCAAAATATATACGATGTATAGATGTTGTGAGAGGGATCGCCTATAATATAAAATAATAAATAAAATAAAGCTAATAAATAAATAAATAAAAATATATTCTGCTCAGCCCTTTCTCTTGTAAAAAATTTTTTCTCAAAATATCGCCAATAACGCCAAATTGAACACAAATTCCAAAAAAAAAAGTTTCCCCAACTTATTGATATTTCGCCAAGTTGGCGTCAAGCACTTGGCGATATTTCGACAAGTTGTCATGCCAATTCATATCACTTTAGTCTGCATTAAAATTAACACTGATTTACCCCCAAAAAGGGGTAAAACACCCCCTTGGGAATATTCGAATGCAACCACAAGGGGAGGTGCTCAACTAGACCCCCTCAGAGCCTACATACCAAACTAGAAGCTTCTACGACAGATAGTTTTTGAGTTTTGCGACATACATACACATACATACGCACATACATACGTATGTACAAAGGCGTCACGAGAAAATTCTTTGTAAGTAACTCGGTGGTGGTTGAAAAGGACTTTTCAGCTGGTTCCATGTTGGTAGATATATATGCACGTGCTGACAGGTCAAAAATACTGCTTAACATTCATTCGGAGGTGAGCAAAATCCAAATTTAGACCCAAATTTGAGTGATTTTTTTTTTTTTTTTCGCGATCACAATACTTTGCTACGTAAAACGAAGTAAAAAAATCACTCCGAATATCCTTTTATTTCCAGGTTATCAAAAATGAAATAAACGAAACTCTAGAATGAAAATAAAAACAAATCATCTCAATAATCATTATTTCACAGTAGAAACCAGGGATGTAGAGTTGGAACTGATTTTGAGTGAAAGCGTCGGAGTCGGGAATTTAAGGCTTTAACATTCTAAGAGTAGGAGTTGATCTCTTTTTGCCAACCCGCATTTCTGTCATAGATGCACAGCACAGTCGTAGTCAGTGTCTGAGTCGAAGGCTCTGAACTAGGAGTCAGTAATTTTTTCATAAGCGTGCATTTCTGCATTGGATGCGGAATCGGAGTCGTTATGCAGAGTCAGACTGGAAGACTCTAAAATTATAACAGTACACTGCAAAAAATGAACTGTTTTTTTTACAGTATAATACAGGCAGCTGAGGTTCCAATTTAAAACTGCAAAATGCATAGTAATAAACTGCAAAACTTGCAATTTAACAGTTTCTTACTGTAAAGTTAAAAATTTTAGTTTATTGCCATAAAATTTAGCTGTATTATACTTTAAAACCAACAGTATAACACTGGCAGCAGAGGTTCCAGTTTAAAACTGTAAAACGCAAAGTAATAAACTGTAAAAGTAGAAATTTCACATTTTATTACTGTAAAATTAGCGATTTTTAGTTTTTTCCACAAAATTAGCTCTATTATACTGTAAAAACAACATTCAATTTTTAGTGTAGGAGTAGATCCCTTTTATCCGAGCCGCATTTCCGCCATAGGTGCAGAGACGGAGTCGATGATTCGTGATCAGTGAGTCGGAATTGGAGTTCTTAAATTGAAAAAAAAATCAAAAAAGAATTGAAAAAAAGTTGTTGTTTATTATTTTTTTTAGTCGATACATTTTTCAGCAAGAGCATTTTCTAACAAAATTTGTTTGAAAAAAATCCGCTTTTATAGATTCGGATCGACTTTGGTTTAAATTTCCCCGGAGGCACTGAACTGTCCAAAAATGAGCGAAAAACTGTTCAAAACAAAAATTTAGATATGGAAATGAGGTGTCCATGTCGAGATCTTTGGTCGAAAAAAAAAAATTCGTTAGAATAGGACTGTTTACTCAACTTATTTGGGACGAGGGGGTTGCAGACAGACCGACAGACGCACATTTTCCCCTTCGCAAAACTTTTTTTTTCCAATTTTTAATTTATCGATTTTTTAAAGTTATTTTATTCAATTATTTATTTATTTGGTTTTTTTATTTATTTTTATTATTTTATCATTGTTTCTTTTCGGACTTAACAATATTTTAAAGATGCATTAAGCCATCTTTTTTTTTTAATGTTCGTCTTGTTTATACCTTAACGGGAATGTAAGCTAAAAATTAAGATTTTTACGTTATACGGAATTAAAATCATAAATAATTAAATAAAATAGGTATTGGCTTTGATTCTTTCACGGCTTAGACTCAGCTAGCCTATCTTTTAAATCCCACCGTTGAAAAGTATGAAAAGAGGCCATAGTATTTTTTTTTTTTTCCTGCGACTCCGCACCCCTTCACTTATAAAAAAAATAAAGCGATTGCTGTCCAAAATTTGGCGATCGAGCCGAAATTCCGATAGTCGGAATATACTCTTTATCCAATTGTTTTCCACTGTGTAGGAAGCAAAATACTTGTAAAGAGAAATGAGCTACTATAAAAAACATGAAACGCACAAAAATGTCTCGCTTTTATAGTAAAATGGTGTAAGAGCTCATGTAAAACCAAATCCGTTGTTTTAGTTGGTATTTTGGAAAGCACCTAGAAAACTTTGTCATAAATGTGTTCCGATTAAAAGTTACTTTGCAACATTTTTGTGACTGTAGCAGCATTCGACAACTTTTTTCGTGTAATAAATATGGAAACTTTGCAATTGCACGGCAACTAATCAGAGTAGCAATAATTGGTTTCTCTGGAGACAAAAATGATACAGCAGTCCGCAAACGGAATGTCCGTATTGTTAAACTTACATGTATCTTAAGTGTTGTCTTTAATGAAGAAGTCTGCTTGGCGAGATTTTTTGCGCGTTTTATGGATACGTGCAGAATAGCATACTATTTAGAGAACTCTTAATACATTATGCGTTAACAGGCTTAGTTTGTGCAATATGTAAGTAGGCACAAATCAAGCACTCAGATCGCTAAGGCTCAGTGAATGTTGCTGTATAAATAAAACCTGCCAAACATCCTAATTGTGTTAAATATCGTTTTTTGACAAACATTATAGTCCAGTCAAATTAGACATTAAAATCGCAAATCGCGATGTAGTTCTGAATTTTTAATATGTTGTTAGGATCCCTTAGGGTAGGGTAAATCTAAGTTTGCACCTTTCTAAAACTTGTGCTCTCTGCGAAACTCGCGAAAAACTGCGAAATTTTCGGATATTTTTCAGTTTTTCCTTTTATAACTCCTAAACTATGCAACTTTTGATTATACATGTCAGTTCCCATTTTAAAGAACACTAAATTTGCAGCAATTTAAGTTCAAGTCACGCTTTGTAGAACCAATAGTTTAGGAGATATCATACTTCAAAAAACGGAGTTTTTTAGCGAAAAGTGAAACAATTATGCTTCTATCATATTTTGGACCTAATATTGACATAAATTCCCATTCTACAAAACAAAAAATGGACATGTCATAACAGTACATTTAATCAGCTTTCATTCAAGCTCTAACAGTAGTCTGTAGATTCAATATTTCATTTACAATCGCGAAAAATAAATATTTGAAATTTTGAGAAAGGAGCAAAACCGTATCCTAAAAAGAATAGGAGGGCAGTGGGCAGTAAAAACATGCATAAAATGGTATTAAAAGGGTTACACTATATTAAAATATTATTTTAAGAATTAAAAAAAACTTTTCGGGTCATTTTCGCTCTTTTTTTCGCTATTTTTATGATGGTTCTTGTTGGCTATGGTCTTATCCTGACTTTTTTAAGATTTTGCCCTATCACTCCTGAACTATGCAACTTTTGATCATACGTGTGCATACCCATGTTAAAGAACACTAAATTTGCAACAATTTAAGCTGAAGTGGAGTTCTGTAGGACGAATAGTTTAGGAGATATCGTACTTCAACAATTTGTCATTTTTTGCGAAAAATGAACAAAATATGCTTCGATCATATTTTGAACCTAATATCGACATAAATTCTTATTCTACAAGACCAAAGATAGACATTTAATTACAGTATATCTAATCAGCTTTCATTTAAGCCTAAAGAGAAGTCTGGAGGTTCAACATTTCATTTACATTTGAAAAAAAATCAATTATTCGGTATTGAAATTTTTTTTTGAGAAATGAGAAAAATTGTTTTCTAATAAGAATAGGAGAGCACTGGACATCGAAAAAATGCATGAAGTTGTATAAAAAAGGTAACACTGCATTAAAATATTATTTTTATAATTTAAAAAAACCTTACAGGTTAATTTAGCTCAATGTTTCTCTTTTTTTTTCTTTTGTGGGTCTTTAGCTGTGGTCTTATTGCGAAGCTGCAGAAAAGGAAGGTTGTCTTTGTTCTGTCTCAAGATGTTTAAGTTCGGACAGTTGTTACAACTTCCTTGCCGTTCCAGTTCTCGAAGATGGAGAAAATACACAAATATCTTGAGACAGAACGAAAACCACCTTCTTTTCCTGCAGCTTCGCGATAAGACCACAGCTAATATACCCACAAAAGAAAAAAAAGAAAAACATTGAGCTAAATTAACCTGTTAGGTTTTTTTTTTAATTATGAAATTAATATTTTAATGCAGTGTTACCCTTTTTATACAACTCTATACATTTTTCTGTTGTCCAGCACTCTCCTATTCTTATTCCTATCAGAGGATAGCAAGGGTTAGCAGAGGTATTAAACTGTAAAATTAACAATTTTACAGTTTAATACTGTAAAATTAGCAATTTTACAGTTTATTACTGTAAAATTAGCTGTATTATACTGGGCAATTCCACGGTAACTTACGTTACATTTCGACCAACTCTTATGCATTTAGTACCTCAGTACAGACAAATTTTGTTGTACAAATCTTGTATGAAAGCATTTTTTGAAAATGACAGTTGAAAGCAAAATTAAAATGCAAAAATATTCGATGCATTTAAATTTTATAAAATCTAGCAGTCAAAGATAAGGCAGTAACTTGCGTTACACAAAAAGGGAATGACATAATATGAAAATTGGTTCTGAGGCAAATTTCTGCTCTATTACAGCTGTTTTATTTTTTGAAGCATAATTCATCAGTTCCTTATAATGCTTAGGAATATATTTTCATTAATTTAAAAATTTATTTCAAAAATTGAAAATTATGGGAATTTTTAACTGGGTAACTTATGTTACAATAACTTACGTTACAAAATTTACTCACAAGCATATCTTTATTACAAAAACTAATGAATGAAAATTACAGCTTAATTTAGATCGAAACATTGAAAATTAACAATTATGAATTAAATTTACAGAAATTTAATATCAAACTCAATGAAAAATCAAAAATATTACATAAGACTTAAATCTATACTGGCTGCTGCTATTAACAAGTTCAGGTAATTCAATTTTTCAAATCATTCTTTCTTTCTTATTATAAATTTCATCTGTCGTTACTGGCCATTTCTAATTGGTTCCAACAGCAGCCATTACTTATATTTTAAACTCGTTTTCTTCAATAATCGTCACAACTCAAGGATACAATGTATTTTCGTACTTTACCACACACCATTCACCAGCTTTTATCTCTGTTTTTTCTTCTTGTTCCTTAAAATACTTAACAAACTACGGGGTTTCGTTTAGTTAATTTCTAGTTCTTAAATGGTCATTGTCAATGTGCGGATCTTCAGAAAGTATTTTTGATAAATTTTGCTTTTTCTAACATATTTCAATACCATAAAGAGGGACTTATATTTAGCAATCTGTAATATCCACATGACTTTTCTCATACCCCTTCTACAGCGCATCTTTTCTGCAGAGTTTAGTGGCATTTTAATGCAGAATAAAATGTATTTCACCTGTAAGAGATAAAATATTTTTGTATTTGTTACTTCTAAAACATATTTAATAACTTTAAATCATAACAGAAGTCATTTTTGAATAATTTATAGTACATTACTCCTAAATATTCTGAATGCAGTGATATTGTTTAGAGAGAATTAATATCTCAAAAGCCAAAAAGAAACATATAATTTATAATAGAGGTGTATTGTAATCTTATTAACAAATAGAGACATTTTAAGAAATATGATTCATTTAAATTAAGTAAATACAGTACAAATTCAAAAGAATTCTTGCATAAATTACTCCTACTTACCACATAGGTTTATTTGACAATTTACTTTCTTTATAAATACAAGTATTTAAGTTCTACTTGGGTAACTTACATTACCTGCATATATTGGTAACTTAAGTTACACGTTTTGATTGTAGCACAAAAAATTAAATAGACAATATTTTAAAAAAAACTTTAACTATTTGCTTAACACACACTTATAAGATAGAAAATATAGCATTGTTAACATTGCATTGCCCTTTGTTTATGCACATCATGAACTTTAACATGTTTTTGGTAACTTATGTTACATAGAACAGTGCATTTTTGATGTTAACATAAATCACTTAATTTACGGGAAAACACTCATTTTAGCAATTTACAATATTGAAATAAAGTGTAATAATCAATATTCTTCCTTTAAAACAGTTATCTAAAGAAAAAAATTGAAACTTACCAACGTTGAAAGATTGACCATTTGCTTTGCCAAAAGTTAAATATTCCATTTCCAACTTCAAAGTGCTGCCAAAACTGAAAATACTACATTCTTGACAAAAAATTAGTATAATAATAAACTTCTAACATTTTTAAACCGAAAAATATGTAAAACAGACGCATTGCTGTAATTTGATTTTTCCAACGCTTTTCCACACTTGCATGGAATTGCCCTACTGTAAAAACAACATTCATTTTTTACAGTGCAGAACCAAACCATGCTGTTTTCTAGTTCCTGTAAGCGTAATCAAGTTCGATAATCGTGAATATTACGATTAATTATCATCCGCAGTCCTTTAAATGCTACAAAGACTCGACGCCATTAATTATCAAATATCTCTAAAACTGAAAGTCGTTTCGGGGACTACCCTCTTACAAACGAGACCAATTTCGCAGAAAATTCCGAACGCAATTCATCCCGCTTAATTGCACTTTTGCACTCGAAACGTCGAAGTATTTAGACCCCTTTCTCGCGGGTCTTGTTAAATTTTACAAGACCCTCCCCTCCCCCCCCCTCTCCCCTTTCGCTAACGATATTCCGAAGTAGTCAAAATTTCATTCTCCACCGCCGTGCCGCTCATTCACAATGAATGAATCTGCAGACTCTGCATTCGTTTCCGAAACTGTCTGGAATGAGTGAGTCCCTAAATTAATTTCACTTCTCGCTTCGCCTTTTGAAACTCGGTTTCTGCTGGCCCGACAGAATCGGAAGAAAAGATCACGTCAGGGCCCGGACGGCACGCAACGTGGTGTTTGATGGAAAATCTTTCGCGATCTTTGCTGCCTCGACATCTTTGGTTCGCGTTTCGGGGCGGATTTTCGATAGTTCCCCTCCCTGCCAGCAAGTGTTCGATTTTCGTTTAATATCGTTTAAATAGCTGATTTATCGCGCGTTAAGTTCCATTTCAGTTTGTCTCGAAGCAGAATGAACGAGTGGTAATTATTGTGGAGGAAATCCTGCAAAAAGTTTCTAACTCTTGTGCTTACTGAAGTTTTATATTAAAAAAAAATACAGGTTGAAACCCACAAAAGAAGCACTAAATATCAATCTATACCAGCAGTAGGTGATCAATAAATAACCCGCTGATGTTAAAAAAGGATTTCTCGATAACTACTGCTTCAAAAAATATATATATTTAAACTCTAAAACACGGTAATTATTTGATACATGTTTAATGAGTCTTCCATCTCTAGCTATAATATGGCGCAAACGAATAGCGAAAAAAACAGTGATGATGAAATTGGTGGTATTAAAAAAATCATCCTGATCATAAGGGCAATTCCAGGCAACATAGGAACTCGGTGTTAAAAAAAAATGTTGAAAAATTGTCTTATTTTTTTTTTTTTTTTTTTTTTTTTGTACGTTCTCTATATTGATTGAAGTTTACAAATTAGAACAAATTAACTTCAGGTGAACTATTTTCTTTTTGTAAGAGAACTTGTTCTATGAACTCACAATCTCGTAAAAGTCTCTCTGCTAGGCACAATTTTAAACGAGCATATTTAATTGGTTTAGCCTGTTTCCACAATTTAATTTGCATTTTTTCCTGAGAGATTTATTCAATAGGAAAACAATTATTAATAGTACATTTTGAAATTTATTCTTAAAATATTTTTTTAAAGTAGCTCTTAAACCATTAAATTTTGTGTAACGTGAATCACGAAATCTTAATGTTTTTAATATTTCCAAATTTTATAGCTTATAAATGAAAATTTTTTTCCTGTTTCTCCTACTCATGTATATTAAAAAAAAGAAATTATAGGCCAATTTAGAGTTTTTTGCTTTTCATTCAAAAAATAAGGATGTTTATTTTGTAACGTGAGTCACGCGAAAAGTGAGTTACAGCCAATACAAGCTAATATTAACTTCTTAAAAGTATTTAATGTGCCCTAATGGTATTTTAGGGTCTAAAGGGAGGGTTAACACTTGTACAGACCTCTATATAATTAATAATACTGATGAAATTAAATATAAATAGCGTAATTTTAATTCGTTTGGAGTTTTATAATCTTTTATTAGTGCAAGGGTCCTTGTTTTGGCCCTCAGCTTTCCAATGTGTAGCATGTGTTTATGCATGCACATATGTTTCTTCCGTATCTAAGAAAGGTTTTTCACTCCAGTAAAAGAATTTTTTTAAATATTTCATGAGTAACCGCAGAATGACAGAAGAGGTGCCGGGAAAAATTAAAGCAAGAAGGCAAGTACATTGCATGTAAACAGAAACATTGTCCCCGGATTAAAGAATGTATAACGAGAAAAGTCGAAAAGCTAAAGATGTTGTCTGTAGCAATTCAATATAGGCTGAAAAATAAACATATGAAACTTTCAAGTTAAATTTTGACTAAATTCAAACTTCTTAAGTATCTTTTCAACAAGTATACAAATATGTAAATACACTAAGGAAGGCTAGCCGAAACAAGGAGAAATTCCGTTAATTCACCTCGCAGTTAAATTGTAGTCACAAGTGAGTTACTCAATACTCATCCGTAAATGTAATATACATTTGAAAAGAAGATTTCAATGTCCACCGAACTAATGCTGAAAAAAATATTTATCTGAAGAAAATCTAAACGAAAATGATTTAAAAAAATAGCTTGAGCGAGAGAAAAAAACATATACAGGGTGTCCACTCCAATCGTGGACCAATAGCTAATTTCTAAACCGTTAGAGATAAGCATATAGTTTATTTAGGAAAAAATCTCGAAATTTTGAAAGGAATTTTGGGTCTATTCAATGTTTTTCAAAAAATCAAATTTTGAAAGAGTTACGAAATTTAAATTTTTATACAGCCCCCCAGTCCTATCAATCATATTTAGTAAAACATTCTTGACACTGTAACGTTTAAAACTAAAAAAAAATCACTCTTCTACCACAAAAATTGACCGAGTTATGACGTTTTGAAAAATCAAGATTTTGCATTATTTCATGACGTCATCGAGAGATCGCTTAAGGGATCGTATGCAAACTCCTTCAAAATTTTGATTTTTCAAAACGTCATAACTCGGTCAATTTTTGTCGTAGAAAAGTGAATTTTTTTAAGTTTTAAACGTTACAGTGTCAAGAATGTTTTTCTAAATATGATTGATAGGACTGGGGGGCTGTATAAAAATTTAAATTTCGTAACTCTTTCAAAATTTGATTTTTTGAAAAACATTGAATAGACCCAAAATTCTTTTCAAAATTTGGAGATTTTTTCCTAAATAAACTATATGCTTATCTCTAACGGTTTAGAAATTAGCTATTGGTCCACGATTAGAGTGGACACCCTGTATATACATATAAAATTTAAACATAAGAGAAATTTTAAAAAGCACAGTCAACATCTCACTTGCTCTTATTTGAGATGTTTAAAATTTAATTATTCATCCGTAATGGAAGAGAAAAGTAAGTACTTTGAAGAGCCTACGTCTGACAGCAGTCAACTAATTTTACAGCAATTATGCAACATTAAATGTTATGATTGGCATCAGATGAAATGTAATGGTATGTAGTATCCTGTAAAAGTTTTCAGATGTATCAATTGAGAATTTGACAGCAGTACAATGCAGCAACAGAGAAAATACGGGAAGTCGTATGAAAAAAAAAGACAAACATATTTTTCTGAAAAATTGAATTGATGAATCCACTCGGCGACCGTTGAGAGGGGTTAGATGGCAGCTGCTAGGGAGAATTTTAACACTAGGTCTATGGGACAAACTGTGTTTAAAACTGATCAACTGAAAAAAATAAGCCATTGAGCATTAATTTTAATTGAATTTAAGTGAAGTCTCTCAACACAATTTTCAAAGTAAGATGTAAAGTAAAAGACTAAAACGGAAATGTAACGTGAGTCACGCTCAAAATGTTGATTAACTTAATTTAGTGACTGCAGAATGAACTTTGTTTTCGTATATATCATAACTTAGAAACATATTTTGTTCCATGAGAAGCAGTTTTCTAATTTTATTATTCTGAAAGAGCAAAAATCTTAGGTTTTTTGTTATCCAAAAAACTTGAGTTCCTTTTTTTAGCCTACTTTCCCGTTAAAAATGAAAGAAAGACGAAAAAAGTAGTAAAAGTAGCTTAAGAGCCATTATTTTGAAAATCGAACAAAAAAGGGAAATTTTGGCAGTGACCATTTTTGATTTTCCTCATTTTTTTATATGTCAAAGTAGGTCATGAGAAATGAACATTCTGAAGTTTGCAGCCCCCCAAAAAATTTTGTTCGCTCGGTAAAAATTCCCAAAGTTTGATGTCATGCAGCGCTTTTTTGGTAAAACGGCTGAAAGACGCATTTCAGTGCGCTGTAGTTTTTTACAGAAACGCTACCCCATGGTTATGTTTACATTTATTGATTGTACAATGTGTAGTTATGAGGACCCCATAGTTATTTGGGTTGGGGTGTGTTTCCTTCTTCAGTTAAGGGGCCGCAAAGTATGGTTTTTAGACCATTTTCGCTCGACTTTGAGCTGCGTTATTTCCCCCCCAAAAGCAACCCCCCGAAATTTTTTTAACACATACTGAAAATGTATACTATGAAGAGAATATGTGGTACGAAAATTGTTTATTATTTCATTGCTTTAAAGAGAAAAAGACTTAGACATTTTTAAAATTTTCAAAATTTGCGGTTTTTTGATCGCATTTAACTCAAAACAGCAACTCTAGGAAAAAAAAGCTTTTATGGATTATGGAACCTACAGATGTGTAAAATAACGTAAGAAAGAAAGTTGCGTGGGGTCTCGTCTCGTTTTCAAGAAAATAATTTTTTTTGTAGCTCATTTTAATGCTTTTTTCTCATAGTAAAATGTGTCCATCAAATAGGTCAAATCTGCTGAAACTCTAAGTATATAGTAATGATATATTTAAATTTGAAAAGGGAAAGAGAAAAAGGCTAAAAACACTTAATTTTGTCTAAATTTTTTTAATTTTTAGTTTTTTAATTGCAATTAACTCAAAAAACGTGAAATCCTGAGACTATTATTTAATGCACATATTACTAGCTTTGAAATATTGGAAAAAGTAAATTCGGTGAGGTCTCTTCAGATGTATTCTAGTGGGAGGTCACAGTGACTTCCCGAAAAATTTCATGATCGAAAAATTTTGCTGACGATTCGGAAATTTGGAAACTATTGCAACATTGAAATTTTTTAATGATACATTTTTGTCACGTGTGCTTGATCGTATTCTGTTAAAATTTAAGTTCCAGTACCCATGAGTATCTTATACTTCTCAAGAAGATGTTCTTAATTTGCCAAAGGAATTTCCCAATTTTTCCGAATGATAAAATACGATCAAGCCCACATGTAAAAAATAAATAAATAAATAGAAAATTTCTATGTTGCAGTATTGTTTCTAAAGTTGCCGAATCTTCATAAAAATTTTCGAATATCAAATTTCTCTGGAGGTCACAGTGACCTCCTTTGACTTCCCATTGAGGAGCCTCTAAAAATACCTCACAGTATTTACTTTCTCGAATACTTCCAGTCATTGCCAGCTAGTAATATGCAAATTCAATAATTCCCTCAGTAACGATTTATTGTTTTTTAATATAATTGCAATAAGAAGCTAAAAGTTCTAAAAATTTAGACACAATTAAGTGCTGTGATTCTTTTTCACTATTAATATACACTCAAAAATTACTATACACACATATATAAATTATCATCATATATTTTAAATTTTAGCAGATCTGACCTACATACTGGACACATTTTACTACGGGAGAACGCATTAAAATCTGCTACATTTTTTTTTCTGTAAAACTAGAAGAGACCCCTTACCGATTAATTTTTTTCGTCGTTTTACACATATGTAGGTATCATATAATATAAAAAAATAATCATAACATGTAAAAAATAAATAAATAGAAAAGTTCAATGTTGCAGTATTGTTTCCAACTTTGCCGAATCATCAGCAAAATTTTTCGATTATGAAATTTTTCGGGAGGTCACTGTGAGGTGACCTCCCACTAGAATACATCTGAAGATACTTTACCGAATTTACTTTTTCCAATATTTCAAAGCTAGTAACATGTGCATTCAATAATAGTCTCAGGATTTCACGTTTTTTGAGTTAATTGCAATTAAAAAACATAAAATTATTTAAAAATTTGACAAAATTAAGTGTTTTTAGTCTTTTTCTCTTTGCCTATACAAATTTAAATGTATCATTACTATATACTTAGAGTTTCAGCAGATTTGTCCTACTGGATGGACACATTTTACTATGAGAAAAAAGCATTAAAATGAGTTACAAAAAAAAATTATTTTCTTGAAAACGAGACGAGACCCCACGCAACTTTCTTTTTTACGTTATTCTACACATCTGTAGGTTCCATAATCCATAAAAGCTTTTTTTTCCTAGAGTTGCTGATTTGAGTTAAATGCGATCAAAAAACCGCAAATTTTGAAAATTTGAAAAATGTCTAAGTCTTTTTCTCTTTAAAGCAATGAAATAATAAACAATTTTCGTACCACATATTCTCTTCATAGTATAAATTTTTAGTATATGTTAAAAAAAATTCGAGGGGTTGCTTTTAGGGGGGAAATAACGCAGTTCAAAGTAGAGCGAAAATGGTCTTAAAACCATACTTTGCGGCCCCTTAACTGAAGAAAGAAACCCACCCCAACCCAAATAACTATGGGGTCCTCATAACCACACATTGTACAATCAATAAATGTAAACATAACCATGGGGTGGCGTTTCTGTAAAAAACTACAGCGCACTGAAATGCGTCTTTCAGCCGTTTTACCAAAAAAGCGCTGCATAACATCAAACTTTGGGAATTTTTACCGAGCGAACAAAATTTTTTTGGGGGCTGCAAACTTCAGAATGTTCATTTCTCATGACCTACTTTGACATATAAAAAAATGAGGAAAATCAAAAATGGTCACTGCCACACCTTGTCTGAATTTCAAAATAATGGCTCTTAATGCATCTAAATAATATCGCCAAGTCCAAAAAATATCGCCAAGTTAAAAAAAATATCGCCAAGTCCAAAAAATATCGCCAAGTAAAAAAAATAATAAGGTAAAATGAATATCGAAAAATTAAAATTTTAAAAGTTTGGTATTGAGATGGGGAATTTGTGTGTCGGTCGGTCGGTCTGTCGGTCTGTCTGTCCCCCCCTAATAACTTTTGAATGAACATTCCGATTTTGACAAACTTTTTTTTTGTTGGAAAGATCTCGGCGAGTACAGCTCATTCCCATATTTGATTTTTCGATTTGAACAATTTTTGGTTCAATTTTGAACCGTTCAAACAACCTGTCACGCGATGCTAACTTTTGAGTGAACAGTCCGATCTGAACAAACTTTTTTTTGTTCGAAAGATCTTTTCAAGGATACTTCATTCCCGTATTTACATTTTCGATTTGAACAATTTTTCGTTCAACATTGAACCGTTCAAGCAACCTTTCCCCACCTAATAACTTTTGAGTGAACCGTCCGAATGGAATAAACTTTTTTTTGTTTGAAAGATCTCGGAGAGGCTTTCCCATACATTCCCATATTTCGCTTTTTGATTTGAACCATTTTTCGTTCAATATTGAACCGTTCAGAAAAAAAAATTAACATTAGCGTCTACGGGGAATTTAAGTTGAATGTTGATCGTGAACTTAAAGTCGGATTTCCTTCAAACTAACTTCGTAAGAAAATGGTTTTGATATATAATGTTTGTAAAGTACTTTTCTGAGTAATCTTCTGTGAGGACTCTGATTCCGACTCCGACTCCGCAAACATGGCGGAAATGCAGGCTCAGAAAAAAAAATGACTGACTGTGCAGACGATTTTTTGTTTATTTATTCATTTGTTTTATTTTATTTATTTATTATTATTATTATTTTTTATTGGCAGACGATTTTTTTTGTAACAAAAATTTTTCCTTCACGCGAACATTTTATTCTTTATTTATATTTAACAACTGGCAACGGATTAAAAGTGAAATTCGAGACATTTTATTAACGGACGAGCTATTTTTTTTCTTTTCTTTGGTAAAATGTGTTTTGATGCTCTTTGTACTTTTACTTATTTATTTTATTATTATTATTATTATTTTTTTGAAAACGATGGAGGATTTTTTCTACGGAGGAACTGTAACAGTTACACTCTTTAAAAGGTGCGACAAAACTTTATTTATTCGTTAATTACTTTTTACTTGTCTATTTCATCTGATGAGAGGGGTATATTTTGCTTTTCGAAAGTAGCTCTAAGTGCTAAAAAGGTATGTTTGGCATAATTTTCAGTCTCAGATAATCAAGAGAACAATGATCAGATGCGAGAATGCCGATGTCGATGTACGGGAAAGTAGGCTCGTTTAGTTCTTGACAGAACTTCTTGTTCAAAGTTTCATTTTTATTCATCGTCGTAGCCAGGACTCACTTTAGAGGGGGGTAGCAAGCTGGGGTATCCCAGTTAGAGGACATGGGAGGTCATTGTGACCTCCCAAAAAGTTCAATTTTCTCAAGAATTCTCGCAGGTAATTTCACCACTTTTACCTCAATTCTCCGAGGTCACTGTGACCTCCCAAAAAGTCCATTGTCTCCAGAGCAAAAGACAGGTGTCGCTCTTGTCATTTGACTCCGTACAAAACTAATCCATTTCTTGTTAAATGGCCAGACTTTATTTTAACACATTACATTTTGCTGCAAATATTTTTCATTCACTTGCATAAGCCCAAACATAGCAATTCGTTTCACAAAGCAAACCCGCCATTTTGTAGCCCTTTTTAATGATCCTATATGCTTAGGATTTGGATATTGGGCGCTGAAAATTTGTATCTGTTAGTTTCAAAGATATGTTTTCACCTCCATAAAATTTCATCCAAATCGGAGGTAGTCGGAGTCGGAGACGACATGTTTTTCAGCTACTCCGACTCCGACTCCTTTGCTCCAAAATCACTCCGACTCTTCGACTCCGACTCCGCAGCCCTGGTAAAAACTTCCCGCCTGGCAGGACTGAAAACAATTTAACATACCAGGCGAGGAGTAGTTTGGCACAAACTTGGCGGGAAAACTCGATATCATAACTTTTTAAGACTGAGTGTTTAAGGTTTTCTTGGCGGGGGTTGTTTTTACAACAGAGTTGTTTTTGGGGAGATATCACATCTTTTTGCATCAATATTATCGCTTTGCCTGTTTTTTTTTTTTTTCTAAATGTACCACCCGAACAGACACAAAACAAAGCTAGTTGCTATAACAAGAACTAAGATTAAATTTAAACAAAAAAAAAAAAAAAAAAAAAAAAAAAACGACCCGACCTCGGATTTAAAAACTGCCGAACTCATATTAAAATAAACTAAATTGAAGACCCCTTTTAAAAGCTTTCTCTACTAATAATAAAGCTGAAGGTGGGTCTGTATTTCCTTCTTTCTGTCTGTCACGCGCGTAGCGCCAAGACCATTCGGTCGATTTTCATGCCACTTGGCACAAAATTAGTTTGTAGCATGTAGTTTTGCACCTCGAAGCGATTTTTCGGAAATTCCATTTCGTTCTTTTTCTATTCGAATTCTTAGAGGAAATTCGATAAAATAGGGAAGAAATATGTCATACACATTTTCAATTCTTATGTCATTCGAAGGCTTGAAATTTTCTGCACAAAATGAAGTTTTTTCGAAGTTCTACGATCATCAGGAGAGCTGTAACAATTGTTTTTAGAATCCCGGAATTCAAGGCTTACCTTCAGTAAAGCAAGCCAAACGATTTTAAAATGGTTGGGCTCGGGAATAAAATTTGTTTGAAAATAGAGATGAAATAAATTATTTTATCAATGGAAATCAACTTTTCATGTTGTTACAATGGTTACGTGTTAATACTTATTTTTGTTTCGTTTTTTTTCCAGCGTTGCCAGGCGTAGTATTTTTGATACTACGGTAGTATTTTTTCGACCCAAATAAGGAGCGTAGAATTTTTCCGGCAACCCTGTTTCCAAAAAACTAATGATTTAATTAATAGATTTGGCGGATTTTTTTTTCATTTTCATAGATTTCGCATTTCAGCAACATTGATTTTGGCAACGTTTGGAAATAGTAGTATTTTGTAATATTTTTTTTAGAAGAGGCGTAGTATTTTTTTGTTTCAATTCTCTGGCAGCCCTGTCTTTTTCCCGGTGAAAATGCTTTGGGACCTTGGCGCGTTTTTGCGTGTCTCGCGGAATTGAAATCTCCGAGAGAAACTACGCAAAATAGCCAGGGTTACCACGCTTGGCGCGCCTATCACCCATTTAGCGAGAAAAGGGTACCTAAAGCACAGATTAACCAAATATCGTATCAATTGCGATATTGCATCGTTCTTTTTAAAGTGTTTAATTTCGGAAAATGTATTGTTTTGTTTTTTAAGCTAGGAAAGAAAACTTTCTTCTTCTTTTAAACTTTGGTAAGATTTCTGTTGGTTTCTGTGAGCAACAAAATTGTTCTTATTTTCTCTTTTGGCTTATTTTTGTGCTTCTCCCCTTGGGGTTGCATTCGAATGTTCCGAGGGGGTGTTTTACCCCTTTTATGGAGTAAAAATCAGTGTTCATTTCAATGCAGACAAAAGTGATATGAATTGGCCGGACCACTTGGCGATATATCGCCAAGCTTTTGGTCGCCAAGAATTTGCCGCCAATTTGGCGACATATTGCCAAGTTGGCAAAAAAAATTGTTTTCTTTTTCGGATTCAATTTGGCGCTATTGGCGATATTTTGCGAAAAATCCACTGAATGACGTCAAAATCGGCGATATTTAGGGGATTAATCATTGTAAAACTTTTTTTTGCATTGTTTCGTGGCAAACTAGGGATATAAATGTTTGAACTGTTATCTTGCTCACTCCAAGCACTATTTTAGCACTTAAGGCATCTACTAAGAAATTTACACGTAAAACTAAGTAGCGTCGGGTCCATACCAGATTTTTATATCATACTTTGAAGGAATTATTGTTGAATTACAACTAAAATAAGAGCATTTTTTCTACTATATCAATTATTTTACAAATGAACTTTTAATTTTATACCACGGGCAAAGCCGTGCGGGTACCGCTGGTATGCAATAAAATCAATTACGAATATTTTATTTGTTAACAAATAGAAACTGGCAATAGATGAAATTTTCAATAATTGAGTTTTACTTCCTCGTCGCCCAACAATGACAACAGTTTCCAATCGCTTTAATAAATGCTCAGACGTTGAACAGAACTAGTTGATAGAAATCGGACAAATTTTAAGAATTAGACCACCGGGGGGTAAATTTTGGTATACGTCCTCAATGTCTCATCGAGAATATTCATACCAAAAATCAACACTTAAGACCCCCGGGGAGAAAAGATACGGAAAATAAAAACGAGAGGGAGGGGGTGGGGGTTCGAAAAAACCCCTATGCCGAGCTTTTGGACAAAATAAATGTGGGTGCAAAATTTGAGCTCAATCCGAGTTACCGTTTAGTCTGGACCCCTGTCAAACAATTTTTAAGTGCGAAAAATAACGATTTTTTTAACATTTATCACCCCTCCCCCTGAGGATCCTGGATGTTTTGCTTTGGTATGTGACGTCAGGGTCCGCTGGAGATTGAGTATACCAAAAATAAACGCTAGGGATCTTTATGGGGCTGAGATACAGAGGGGTGAAAACCCCGGTTTGGTTACTCGCGTAATCAGTCCTTTGGTCGCTCTTTTACATTTTTCTTGGCGACGGAAATTTCTTGGCGGATTGTATTTGTTTTGTTTGGCTGGGCGGGACGCTCCCGCGTCCCGTGATGTGTAATAAAGCTAAGCAGGGACAAAATCCAAATAAGAACAAGAAGTTCTGTCAAGAACTAAACGAGCCAACTTTTCCGCATACCGACATTGGCACTTTGGCATGGGATCAATATTCTCAATTATTTGAGACTGCAAGTTAAATCAAACATACCTTTTTAGCACCTAAAGCACATAATATGCCTCTCTCATCTGATAGAATAGACGTGGAAAAATTAAATATAAGAATAGATACAGTTTTAGCATCATCTTTTAAACAATGCAGCTATTATATTTCTTCCATAGAAAAATTCTTCGATTGTTTCAATAAAAGAATCAAAAACAGAAAGCTCATCAAAACACATTTTATCACATTAAAAAAAAAAAAAAAACTCGTTTCTAAATCTCGGATTTTATTTTTAATCCGTTGCCAGTAATCGAAATAAAAAATAATAAAATGATCTCTTAAATGAATAATTTTTATTAGAAAAAAACTCGTCTGCCAAAATAAAAGATAAAAGATAAAATTTATAATAATCTCTACTAATAATAAAGCTGAAGGTGGGTCTACATGTCTGTCTGTCCATCTGTCTGTCTGTGACCCGCCTGGCGCCAAAACCGTTCGATCGGTTTTCTTAAAACTTGGCACAAAATTATTTCGTAGCATGGGTGTCGAAGCGTTTTTTCGAAAATTCTATTTCGTTCTTTTTCTATTCTAATTCTTAGCTCATTTTTCATACAAATTCAAAGAAATATTTCATACACATTTTAAAGTCTTATGTCTTTCGAAAGCTTAAAATTTTCTGCTAAAAATGATATCAATTAGAAGTTTCTACGAGCATTAGAAGAGCTGTAATAATTGTTTTTAGAATCAGCGGAAATTCAAGGCTTACCTAGAGCAAAGCAAGTCAAACGATTCTAAAATGGTTAAGCTCGAGAATAAAATTTGAAAATAAAGATAAAATGAATTATTTTATCGCAACCGGAAATGAACTTTTCATGTTGTTACCATGGTTACGTTTTAATACCTTTATTTGTTTCGTTCTTTTTGCCTTAATAATTTTCAAAATGTATTTGTTTTTGTAGCAATCCAAACTCGTAGACTTATTAAAATGAGTTATTCAACTGTTGGAAAAAATCGTCTGTTTTTATTTTCTCAGTTTTCAAGGAATTGAAACTCAGTAAATTATAAAAATATCGTATAAATTGCGATATTGCAACGTTTTTTCAAAAGTGTGTCATTTCGAAAAATGTATTATTTTGTTTTTGGAGTTCAGAAAGAAAACTTTCTTCTTCTTTTAAACTTTGATAAGATTTCTGTTTGTTTTTGGGAGCAACAAAATTGTTTTTATTTTCTCTTTCCGCCTATTTTTGTGCACCTCCCCTTGGGGTTGCGTTCGAATGTCCCCAAGGGGGTGTTTTTCAACTTTTATGGGGTAAATCAGTGTTAATTTCAATGCAGACAAAAGTGATATGAATTGGCGCGACCACTTGGCGATATCTCGCCAAGCTTTTGGTCGTCAAGTGTATGACGCCAATTTGGCGACATATCGCTAAGTTGGCGACAAATTCGGCGATTTTTATTTTTTTTTTTTTATTATTATTTGGGTTCAATTTGGCGCTATTGGCGATACTTTGAGAAAAATCCACTGAGATGTTAAAATCGGCGATATTTAGGAGATTAATCATTGTAAAACATTTTTCTTTTTTTTTTTTGCATTGTTTTGTAGCAACCTAGGGATGTAAATGTTTGAATTGTTATCTTGCTCACTCCAAGCACTTAAGGCATCTACTACGAAATTTACACGTAAAAGGAAATAGTGTTGTTTCCATACCAGATTTTTATATTATACTTTGAAGGAATTATAGTTGAATTATAACTAAAATAGAGTACTTTTTCTGCTATATCAATTGTTTTACAAATGAACTTTTAATTTTATACCATGGGCAAAGCCGTGCGGGTACCGCTAGTAAATAAGAAAAAACAAACAAATAAATGAACAAAAAAATCGTCTGCTCAGTTCTTTCTTTCAAGAGTAAGAGTCGGTCATTTTTTCCGATTCTGCATTTCTGCCATGGCTGCGGAGTCAGAGTCCAAGTTGAGGATTTGGTTTTGGAGTTGGAGTCAAAAAATTGGAGTCGTCAGTTAAAGTCAATAGGCAGAATCAAAGTCGAAGGTTGAAAATTTCTTATGGTTGGAGTCGGTCAATTTTTCCGAGCCTGCATTTTTTGCCATGATTGCGAGTCAGAGTCGGAGTCGATTAGTCAGAATTAGAGTCCTCAAAATAGCTTATTCAGAAAATTATTTTCCATTCATTCTTCATCAAGCCATTTTCTAACTAAGTTAGTTTGAAGGCAATCTTTTAGTTCAGGATCTAAATTGGGCTTAAATTTCTCTGTAGGCACTAATGTTGAGTTATTTTGAACGGTTCATTGTTGAACGAAAAAATGTTCTAATCGAAGATTTAAATTCGGGAATGAAGTATCCTTGGCGAGAGCTTTCGAAAAAAGAAAAGTTTGTTTAAATCGGACTGCTCACTCATAAGTTATTAGGAGTGACAGACTGACAGAGAACGGTTCAATGTTGAACGAAAAATTGTTCAAATCAAATAGTTAAATACGGGAATGAAGTATCCCTGATGAGATCTTTCAAAAAAAAAAAAAATCAGATCGGATTATCCATTTAAAAGTTATTGGGGGGGGGGGGACACAAACACAAATTCCCCATCTCAAAACCCTACTTTCCAATTTTTAATTCTTCGATATTTATTTAATTTTTTTCTTCCTTTTTGACTTCTTTTTTGAACTTGACGATATTTTTAAGATGCATTAAGCCACTTTTCATGATTTTTACGGCTTTTTTTTTTTTTTAACTTTAACGAGAAAGTAGGCTAAAAATAGATTCATACAAAAAAAAAAAAAAAAATCTTTGCAAACAAATTGATAAGTATCGTCAAGTTTGTGTGTGCGTGTGAAGGCAAAATATGAGTTTGATTTTGCGTTTCTGATCGATATATCTGGCCACCTAAATGACATTAATGTTCGTATACAATAGAAAAGATCAATCGTGTGGTTTGTGATTAATAACATGCCATTACTTTATTTCTGCATATTAAATGAGACTTGTCCTTTGGGAAAAACAGTTGAAGACAAAAAAAAAAAAATAATACTTACTACTAAACATTTTACTTACTTTAGAATCACTTCATACCGAACATACACAAGACGAGGCAGACAAATATGCTTCTTTTATATGTGACTTGAAGCTAGAATTTGAAAATCTATTTTAACCCATTAATGCCTGACATTTTTTTCAAAGATAGTTTGTATACTGGTTACAAATAGTGTTTAATGGATAGGAAAAATAATTTTAAAAATATCATGTAAAAAATAAATTTGTTATTAAGGAAAGAAAAATCGTCCCTCAAAAGTTACGATAGACACCAGAGGGTGCATACTTTTTTTACTAAATTTTTTTTCTGCCTACGATATAATATTTAAAAAGACATTTAATAAGAAGAAATAAAATCAGCAATTAGCATAAACTGGGAAGCAGGGAAGAATTTTAAAAACTTAGCTTTTTGTTCTTGAGATTGTGAACGATGTCATTCTTGATAAAGATAATATTAAAACTTCCACAGAACACATTTTACAGTGGTTATGTGCTTCAATCTGTTTATTACGAATTGATACAATACCGAGATACTAATTAAACACTATTATTTGGTTAAAATGTTCATTTTTGGGATTTCAGACCTTTTTTTTGGACCGTCCCTAAAGGGACGCTAGGCATTAATGGGTTAAGATTTTTAAAAAAGTAAAAACGAAAACTTCTATTTTTTTAAATAAGAAAGTATAGTTAGATGAATTCGATAACCAAAGTCGTGACTTAATGCTGCCATTTACCTAGTAACGTAAGATATGTCTAATCCTTTATTTCATTTATTTTATGTCAAAAATTGTCCAAAAAAAAAAAAAAAAAGGGGGAACTAGAAAATCAACAAATTAGCAGATATAATATATAATCAATAAAGTTCCGAATTCATAGGCCTTATTCAGACAAATTTGGTAATTAATACCGTATAAAAATATTGACGATTGCTCAAGAACATAGAATGTATTTAGAAAATTCAATATTTGATGGCATGTAATTAAATAGTCTAACAACCTAATGATTTAAGATAGATTATCCAATAAATCTGATTAAATTAGCTACGTGATGCATAATGCATGCTAAAAGTTATCTGTAATTATATGATATATTCAACAAACGAATATTCCTAGACAAACCAGATAAAAGCTCTCTCATTTATTCCTTGAATTTTGACTTATAATGTTTTTTGTAACTTTCGTATTGACTTTTTTCTTAAACCTGTTAGACCGATTTTCCTAGTTAATAACTAATTTTTTTTTTCTGTTCTAAACCTCGATTTCGCTTTTTACGCTACTCGTCTTTGTTTCTCTAAAAATGAGTTCCCCCTGTTGATCAAAAGCATGTGCAAGCTATTTTCAGACTAATACCTTACAAATTCTTCCAATATTTTTTATTTGTGTTATTCTCAATCATGTGCTTGTTGAAAGGAAATAGTTTAGTTTGAGTTTTTACCCAAAGCTAACAAATAAGTCATTTTAGATATTTTAAACATTTTTTTTTTTTTAAGGATTCTGTTTGCTTCTCAATCTTTACTTAAGATTGTTTACGTTCAATACAATTCATAGTTTAAACTGGAAAGATACGAAGCACTTCAAAAGCTTAAAGCTTACTTTACCAGATTTAGGTTAGACTACTGATAATTATTAACGAAATTAGACTACTGATAGCAGTATGAAACTTCAGCAGCAGCTTATACTCGCCAGTCAACTTCTGCCAAAAATCATTCGTGTGGTATGCTTTTTTTGGAGGGTAGTTGAATGAAAAGTTGGGAGTTGCATTGAACGAGTTTTCCTACGTGTGGCGGGTATCATACATAGAAAAAATTCGTGCAATCCAACTTCCAATTCAACCCCAACTTCAACTTTTCATTCAACTACACCAAGGGCGGATCCAGAAATGTTCCAAGGGAGGGGCGATTGATTTTTTTTCTCACTTGCGCATGTTTTCGCCATGTATCCTTGTTAACACATGTTAATTAGAAAGGATTCGGTCTTCCATTTCGAAAAATTTCCAGATCAGAGCCCCGAATCTCAGCACCCTTTCCCTTAATATCATCAAAGATCAACTAAAATTGCCTTTTTTGATCTTCAAAATCTAAAACATGCTGGAGAAGAGCCACTCAAGGGAGGGGCGATCGCCCCCATCGGCCCTCCCTTGTATCCGCCCTTGAACTACACTGCAAAAAAAAATATATGTTGTTTTCCCTGTATAATACAGCTAATTTGAAAGAAACAAACTGTAAACATTGTTAATTAAACAACAATAAACTGTTAAATTTCTAATTTTACATTAATAAACTGTAAAATGGCTGCATAACAATAATAAACAGTAAAAGTGCTAATTTACAATTTTATTACTGTGCATTTTACAGTTTAAAACTGGAACCTCTGCTGCAAGTAATCTACTGCTGTTCTTGCAGTATAATACAGCTCATTTTGTGGTAATAAATTGTAAATTGTGGTAAAAACTGTAAAATTGCTGCTTTACAGTAATTAACTGTAAGAGTGCTAATTTTACAGTTTATTACTGTGCATTTTACAGTTTTAAACTTACACCTCTGCTGCCAGTATTATACTGCAAAACGACTCTTTATTTTTTACAGTGTGCCTGCCAGAACTAGCTTAGCACACGGATGTTTTCTGGTCGAAGTTGACTGGAGAGTATAAGCTGCTGTTGAATCAGGAGTTGGGTTGAGCGGAGTTTACTACGGGGATACCCGCTTTAGACTCATTTCCCTACGAGTGCGCTTCATAGCGCGGCTCTTCCCGACTACCCCAAACACAACACTTCCCTTCCAACTTTTTCCTCCGATCTTACCCAAACAACTCGTCTTCCGCAAACAGCCTGTAATTGCTCTTTAAGCATGTCTGGCTAAGATAAACGCACGCTGGTGCAGACAGACAAAACGCGAGCGACAAACGGGATTTTGAACGTTATCGCTGAGAAAGCACATCCATCAACTCTTGCCTTCTTGCTCTCTTCGTTATGTTTTTCTCTCTGCGGAGACCTTCTGTTTCTTCTACCTTCGTTGTCGCCGTCCTTCGTTTCTCCCGCTTTTGTCCCCATTGAAATGGAGATGTGTCTTCAAAAAACATTTTGTGTTGCGTAATCCGTATATAAGTCGAACAACTATTCACATGTGCGGAGGAGGGGGCGTAGAGTTGTCTGTCATTACGGGTACACTACTTTTACAGCATAATACTGGCAGCTGAGGTTCCAATTTAAAACTGTAAAATGCACAGTAATAAACTGTAAGACTAGCAATTTTACAGTTTTTTACTGTAAAGTTATTAATTTTACAGTTAATTGCCGTAAATTTTAACTATATTGTACTGTAAAAGCAACAATACAATACTGGCAACAGAGGTTCCAGTTTAAAACTGGAAAATGCACGGTAATAAACTGTTAAATTAGCAGTTTTTACAGTTTATTACTATAAAATTAGCTGTATCATACTGTAAAAACAACATTATTTTTTGCAGTGTAACTTCATATGCTGAAAAATGTTGGGAGCTGCTTTCGAATTTTTCATTTGTGGGGTAAGAGGTGAAATAGAAATCAAGTATTCAGGAAACTTCGATATAGAGCACTGTTAATTATTGAACAACACAAAGTAATAGTAATATTAACTGAAAAAAAAAAACTATTTTTTTTTTTTTACAATATCAAGATATATCCTGTAGATAGGTCATTAGAACAAAAAAACAATGAATTTCATGCTTGTTTCAGAGCAACAGTCAGTCAAAACTTTTTTTTAAACAGAAAGGTTATCCAGTTTTTAGATCTAAAAGATTTTTATGAGTAAAATCTTTATTAACATTTAATTTCATTATTACTATTTTTCTTTTTTATTTCTGGTAACAATCGAAAAGTTTGTGCCAAAACTAGCACCGAGATGGAGCGCATCTAATAAAAGCTTTTAAAAAACATCTGGTGTGGACTCCATACTACTTTCTTTTACGTCAATTAAATGATTGGATTATTAACAACTTTAAATTTAAGTGCGCGTAATGTTCAGACATCCTGACGTCCAAATTTCCCCCTTTATTATTTGCAGAGATAAACTAAAATGAAAATTCAATCGCGTCTTGAGTCAAGTTTTCATAAAAATTAAGTAATCATTGAGCTTTTCACCTCATTTTTTCAACCCTTGTCTCCCACACAGATTAGGATATAATACTGCATGACAGTAATGAAAAAAAGAACAAATTTTACAGCTTTGGAAAAAAAAGTCGCAATGTTTCTATTTGTTTGAAACTTTTGAACTTAGCGATATTGAAAATTCTGACTTGATGCGAAAAATTTAAGTTAATTTTCGTAATCAGCCTGCAAACACATTCATAAGAATTAGTCATCAAAAGAAAGACAACTTTTGAATGACATAGAATAAAATTTTAGCATATTAATGTTACACAATACTGCTGCCGGTATAGCCCCATTACAAATGTAGTGTTAAAATATTTAAACTATCCATATTTGATGAGCGTTATTTAAATAGTCAATCGTTTCATTTCAATTCTTTTGTGAGTAGGTTGTTAAAATACTGCATTTGAAAAATATTTGAGTAGTGAAATCACGAACGAAATTTAGGACATAGAGTTGGTTTTAACTGATACTGAATCTCTCATTTTGCCCCCAATAGTTACTTATTATCTCTGGTTCTTTTTATTTTTATTAGGAGGGAACTACGAGAGCCATTTTCTTCCAAAGAATCGATTAAATATTTAAATTTGCCGTATTAAATGGAGACTTTTGTCTAACCGAACACATTATTATCTGTTTTAAACACTGGATGTTTGCTCTGTTTGACTTCTCTTCAAATAAAACAGTTTTCAATCATGCGCAAAGAGTCAACCAAATTGAGTAAATTGAGTTGGATCCAAGAAAAATATAACTGCAGATAAAAATTAAAACTTAAAAGAGCAACTTCATTATGTCAGTGATGCAATATTCTGTAGGAAAAACTCTGGCGTTTGGAAGAGTAAAATATCGAGCTCAAATGTATAAAACCTGCTTTCATTAAATTTGCTTTTTGGTAATTCTTTTCTTACTTGTTGTCTTTATTCTCTTAACCCTTCAACTGTTGTTAGATTTCATCTTACTTTATTTTCCCATTTCAAATGAAAAATAAGCAACAAAATTTCTCTTAGTCATACGGAGTAAAGTAGATCCACTATTTCCCTATTTTCAACATATTTTAATCATATAGTTTCATTGAATACTAGCAAAAATGCCCGGCGTTGCCTGGATCAGTAATAATATTGAGAAACAATTTATACTCACCTTTAGTTGTTTTCCCTGAACTGAAAGAACTCGAAACACACCGCTTTGACGATTTTTAAAATGTCGAATTATGTACGGTAAGTTTTTTGTTACACCTAGGATAATTTTGCTCCCCTCCCTACTTTATGAAAATGCGAAAATGCATTAATTATTATTAGGTCACTAATTTTTGTCACAGAGAAATAGTCATCAAATACTGAGATACTATTGCTGACCATAAAATGATGCTAAAAGTTTTGTCCTAAATGATTTCGAAATAATGGGAACATTTGACAATTATTTGTGCAAAAACGCAAAATAATGATAATTTTAGTCTTGTTTGAGGGTTTAATTAATTTAGTTTGCGAATTACTTCACGTTTTGACATAATTAAAATAAAAATTTAATGGATACATACGGAATCGGTAAACAAAAGAAAAAAAAACGAACTTTTTAAATGTGAGAGTATTATATCGATAATTAAGATTTTGCCGTAGTCGATAAATATCAGACAATAATCGTTTTATCGTGATTCGTTAATTTGTTACGTCGAGTAAGAAGTAAAATATTATTTAACAGATTATTGCATATTTAACGCCACTAATTTAAGAAATTAGCCAAAGAGATAAAACATTTTAATTTTGCACGGTCAAGGCAGATATCTCATTGGACAAGTTATTTTTTGTCTTAGTGGGTAGGTCTCTGTGATAGTTAATTTACATTAAAAATTTGCGAAATTAGGGTGACAATAAAGAATATTGTAGTGCTTTTTGACTTTTTCGCCAACTAAATGCAAATTACCTTTCAATAATACACTCACATTGCAAAAATATATTTGTAACACTTTTTTTCTTTTGAATTCAACTGATTATAAACATTTTAGGTACTAGTCTTCGAAATTTCGTACATTACTCTTCACAATGATAATATAAACAATAAACATCTACAAACTGAAACCAGCAAACGATAAATTGAAAACTAAATTCGTTCACTCAAGTTATTTACTGCAATTTATATTCAAATTAATGATAATAAAGTAAAATAAATCTTGCAGACGAAAATTTAGAATCTTTTGCTATAATGTTGTCTCTTTCTTAACCTGATATGGTTCAAGAATTATTCAATCTTCTATACAACTTGTCATATCGCCAAAGTGTCGCTAAACTCACAAATATGGCACACGTCAATTTTTTTCTTCTCTCCCTATTTTAAGGAATGGACTCGTTTTCCCATTTGATTGACAGGTGCCATCTCTTCGCAGTCTTATTATACAAACAATTTGAAATGAATTATCACTTTGCTCAAAGTTATACTGCCACTTAGGTTAACTTTGAGCGACTAAAAAGGTATTTGAGCTGCCCCTTGAACCTAGTGGTAATGAAACAGTGTAAAAACTATAACAGTGGTTCCCAAAGTGATCCCCGGGAGTTTGCAAGGGGTCCATATAAACAAAGGAAAATGTTGGGGGGTCCATGAAATACAAATAGGGGTCCACGAAGCAGGATCAATTATTTTCAAAAACTCTGGGTCACAGGCTGCATCAACCACTACAATTTGTAATAAATGCTATGAACAAAATTCGTATTAATGCCTTATTATTATTTATGTCGTTTTGTGGAGAAAATGAGAAGAACTCTAATCAATTACTTCTTTGCATTGAAGTATGCCGATTGACAAAACGATCTCTTTTGACAAGAGTTTTATTATTACTATTGTTTAACCTTTTATGTCCCAAATTAATTTAACAATAAATTTTTATTTATTTTTTTTTTTTGTGGGGGGGGGGGTTGAGTTGAAAATGCATAGAAAAACATTTTTACCGAGTAAAAATGTTTTGAACATTTTGGGGGTCTGAGGCCCCCTACGCCTTAGGGCCCCCAAGAAAATTGTTTCCAAGTGCAGGTATCATCTGTCGGCCTCTCAGCGAAGTACAAGGAGTGGTACTCAAAAGCTTCAGCATGATTCCAGTCAGTTAAGATTCATAATACTAAATTAAGATTAGCGGGACTTCTGAGTCCCGTCGGGGCATAAAGGGTTAAAGACTTTTTGACACCGATTTAGAGATTTTGTATGCAAAAGATCCCAGTTAAAAGGAAAATTTACTCAAATTGAAACCAGATATTGATTATTTAACAGATTTATTCTCTAAATTGAATGAAATTCAGGCTTCCGTTCAACAATTAAATGTTATCCATCCACATTTTTTGACGATGATTGGAAATAATTTAGCTACATAAAAGTCTCAGTTGATTATCAATAAGTATGATGACATTGTAGAATCGAATGTCATTTTACAAGAAGAGATGACTGAAATAAGCTCTAATAAAGAACTTAAGGTGTAATTCAGGAAAGAGTATCAACATTTCTGGCTTCAGAAGCACATAGTACCTATAACTTATCCTACCTTATGGAATATCGCAAGACGATTTCGAAATCTTCTGCATCTTCATACCTCATGGAAAGAGCTTTCAGTTAAGTCTCCAATTTTCTCACAAAAAGAGACAGATTGGCGGTCACTTATCAGGGAGATTTAAAGTTATGTCTCACAAATCTAAAGCTTAATATTGAAAATTCCCTACGTTGCAACAAAATTCACCTTTCTCATTAAAAATCGACTTTTTTCACTTGTACATCATAATAAGTAAGAATACTAGCTGATTTATTTTTTCGTGCCATTATTTGTATGAAAGTATGAATACAAAAGTAAGGATTTTCATCTCTTTGATTTTAATTTTAATTTTAGTTTTATACTCTGCAGTATAAAACCGTCAAACTGAATCTTTTAGAAAGCTGTCACATCTAAGAAGTTTATTTTTGTGCAATGAGTTACCGCCCGTAAGCCAGGGCTGAGGCAGAACTGTAGCAAATGCACCCACAGCTCGATCATAGCATCCTAAGACTGCAGTTTCGCCCTTATTATGGGCTCCTCAGTTAGGAATAGCCAATGATCGAGCCGGAGGCAAAAATCCTCTTATTGTAGCTAAGATAGCCAACAAACTGGTAGATAAAGTGAATTTATCTTACCAGCGAGCGTCCGCAAACTATGGTGCGGCTCAACTCGAAATTTGAAGGCTAAAGCTGGGTAATGTGCTAGCCTTCAAATTTCGAGTTGAGCCGCACCATAGTTTGCGGACGCTCGCTGGTAAGATAAATTCACTTTATCTACCAGTTTGTTGGCTATCTTAGCTACAATAAGAGGATTTTTGCCTCCGGCTCGATCATTGGCTATTCCTAACTGAGGAGCCCATAATAAGGGCGAAACTGCAGTCTTAGGATGTTATGATCGAGCTGTGGGTGCATTTGCTAAAGTTTATTTTTGTTTAAAAAATCAATACTAAAAATACCCTTATACTGTCGAGTATAAATTTCTGAGTCATCGATCGTTATATTTCCATCCATCTTGCTTTCCTCTGGTTGTTTTAGAACACTTATAATGGAACTTAACTATCTAATTTGCTGTTTTTACGCTCTAGGGTTCAATCATTACAGTGCCTGACTAGTTTTAGAACGACCTCAAATAAGGGGGTCTACTAGAAACTGGAGAACCCGCTAAGGGTTCCATAGAATAAAAAAGTTTGGGAACCACTGAAGTATAAGATGGTATTGACGTAAAAAGCTGCGGCCCAAGTTTTAACTAATCAAAAAACATATTTATCTATGTAGTCAAGCGAAAAAAAAATAATTTTAAATTGGAATACTTGAAGCATTCTAAAAATACATTTTAGAGATACATTATAGCTTTTTTTTTTTTTTTTTTGCTCTTTAGGTGGACCACAAAAGACAAAAATTCTGAAATTCTGATGAGTTGCAGTGGGTTTTAATGACAATTTAGTAATATTAAGTCTTTTCATAAATAAGTAATATTTAGTATTGTTAAATGCCTGTAACTCGGTAAATCAATTTCCTGTTTAAATTCTCCCAACTTACAAAAGAAAAAAAATCTCAAAAAATTGTTTTAACAATTTACAAAATCACACTCTACTCATTATTAGTTGTTAAATGATAATTTGACTGTAAGATAATTTAGGATGTTTTCAACTTAGAAGTCTACTGGTAGTTAGAAAGTAGAATAATGACCTTTTTCAAGTTTTGCACATATTTCTAAGAAGAAAAAATTATTTTCCACACACACCACATTTCCCTACCTTCTCCAACTTATTTTATTTATTTATTTTTATTTATTTATTTATTTATTGTGAAAAAAAATCGTTTTTGTGACTGAATTGGAGTCGGGAATGTTGATTTTTACCCTTATGTTTTTTGGTAACAGCTAAAATACACTTAATCAGCTTCCTCTTTTCAACAAAAGGGGAGGAAGCCCCGAAGTAGCTGCAGAATACAGTCGAGTCTCAATAACTCGAAGACCCTAGGGACAGGCTAAGAGCTTCGAGCTGTTGGTAATTTTAGTTATAGGAAGCTCTCTCAGCCTTCTTAAGAATTTATGAACCAAAAAACTTCGAGATAAAAGAATATTCGAGTTAAAATACCTAGACTTATTGCGACTCGACTGTATTTGTTTGATAAGATCGAATGACCGATCATAAAGAAGTCATTTGATTGTTCTGGATCATTTATGAACTAATTGTCAAGTTTTGATTCCGAGCAATTTCATATTCGAACGATTGTTTCGTGTACTTTCAGAGTATGTAGAGTTTGGTAGGGATTTCAAAATCAAAGGAGTGGTTATGAGTAAATCGTTTTTGTGACTTTTGGGATAATCGAATAAGTATTCTGATGATTTGTTATCGAATGATTAGCTATCGAGTAATTCTAATGCTTAAACCTTTGACGATTATGAATTCATTAAATCATCATCATCAGTCAATACAAGATTTGATAGATTATATATAACTTTAAATATTATGCGAAATTTCAGAAAGACAATATTTATATTTTTCAAAATCATTTTAAATACATTTCGGGGGCCACCACCCAGAAGGGTTTCTCGGGGGGTGGACCGTGCCCCTGTAGTGACGCTACTGCATAAATATAATCTAAAATATAGCAGGATCTAAATATTTATATTTTCCGAACCTCTTACATGCGTTATGGATGTCACACCTCACTTCCAGAAGGGTGTGTGCCGGCGCAAATGCGCTCGTACTGGTGCTACTGGTTTTGAAAGATTAAATGCATCTGTAAATGTTGAATTTAAAAAAAAATCAGAATTGAAGAATCCTTCATAAACACTAAAAACCATTTTGGTGTCACACTTCACAGGCTAACACACCCGGATACCCCCCCCCCAAAAAAAAGAAATATGGGGGGTTCCCTCCTCTTCTTTTTTTCCCCCTTCTTCTTTCTCTCTTTTGTTTTTGGTCCTCTCCGGAACCCTGTGCGAACCTCCCCCCCCCCGGTCCCCGTAACGACGCTACTGCATTATAATTTCGTCATCAGTTTCATATAAATTTCAAAAGGATTTCTAATCACTATATCAATCTACCATTTACTTGTTTATGCAGTGACAATGATTTTTATTATTTTCTTTGTCATATACTGCTGCACGAAGTCCATACTTACGAAAACAAAGTTTAAATTTGGTTTTTATTATACTTCAACTCTGTTTAAATTTACTTTGTTAAAATATAGGTGATTTTTTATTAAAACAAGTCTTAAACTCAGTAGAGCTTTTAAACTAAATGAATTTTTTTTAAAGCAGTTCATCTTTAATATTTCACAATTGCATTAAACCTATAGATAAAAGTCTAAGCTCAAAGTTTAAAAATGCAATGCTATATTTCTGTAAAATTTTGTTCAAATAAGCCCATTTAAATCTAAATTTTGAATCAATTTTACCATTAAAGATAGTTAATTGTTTGCTTTTTCAAAACTACACACAAAGAAAAACATAAATTAAAATAAAAAGTCCTTATGTATGAATGTCTAAATTTCTTGTTTTCTCAGCGCATTATATAAAAAAAGCAATCAATCTTATCATTCGATATTGTCATTTTATTTTCTTAAAAAGTAGGTCAAATGATAAAAAATAATGTAATACAAAAAATTACGTGAACAGCCGTTTTCTATGCATGCGTCATTTTAACATACCTTCTTTAATTCTTTTCATTAAAAAAGAAAAAAAAAGAAAAAAAAGAGGATTTATAAGTATTAAGAATATTCTCAAAAAAAGAAAAAATAACAATTAGTAATTATTAATAATAACAATAAAAAATATATTAGTTAAAGATTTCATAATCAAGGATTGAAGCTTTGTTTTGAAACTGTTTTCAAGTTATTTTAAAAATTAATTTTTCTCTTTTTGAATATCAATTTCTCTATAATTAATCAACCCATGTTTCTTAGATTTTAAGCTTCATAAAAAAACTCTACTTTTTCAGATTTAAAATTTTACTATGAGTGAAACGGTTTTCATTTTCTTTCTTTTTCTAATTTAGTTCCAGAATTTGTTTCAAGTCCGTTTGTACTCTCAAATGAAATGTTAGAGCAAACAGTTGAAGCGGCAAGTGGATAAAGGTGATATGTGACAATTTTTTAACCCATTTATGCCCAAGCTTTTTTAAACAATTTTTTTCAATTTTTATCTGCTTAAAACTCTTACTTGGAATGGTTACCATACATTTAGGCGTAAAATAGATCGTCCTTGCCATATTTATTAAGTTATTTAACGTCCTGTTTATGGGACACTAGGCAAATATGTACGCAAAATACGACCTTACTTGACTTTACTTTTGCAAAGTAACATTACAGAACACATCTGTAATCAATTTTAAGCAAATAATTTTAAAATAGTTTAGTTTTATGAAAAATAAGTGCGCAAAAAACATTTTCTTTCTGTGGCTAGACCCAAGCTGAATCGTTGCTTCACTGATTTGTCTGAAAATAGCTGTCAATAAATAAACTCTGATGTCCAACTAGTGGTTCTATCTATTTTTATCAAGAAGAAGGACTATTTAACTTGTGAAAAACAGCTTTAGTAAAATGATATACCCATTACAGATTTTGTATGCAGTAACTAACAAGCGTCCCGTTTTTAGGCTACTGGGCATAAATGGGTTAAACGTACTTTTTACCGTGGATGAAGGTTATAAGTCCATCAGCATCATGTCTTCTTAGTCACAGAAATGGTTGGTAACTAAGAATATGACCCCGTTTTACCCGTTGAGAAAAATCCATTAAAAAAATAACACAACATTTTTTTTTGAAAGCTTTTCTAGAAATTAAAAAAATTGTCACATATCACCTTCATCCACTTGCCCCTTCAATTCAAATTTGAACACTTTTCCTTGCACGTAGTTAATTTATAGTGAAATTTTACTGACCCAAAATGCATAGCAATTTCAGCGAATGAATTTGATATCAATTTTATGCTAAGAAATAGTTTCAGTTTTACATAAAATGGACATGGATTTTTTAAGCTAAATTTTAAGTGTTAAAAAGTTACGTTTGAAATACTTCTCATCTCAAACTAATTACAAGATTGATTTATCTGAAAATAGAATGCACGATGCCGGTATCTATGTACTAATCAAACTAGAGCATACATTCAAGTAATTAATCTTAGAAGTAAAATAAGTAACTGTTTCCGTGACTACATTTGTAACAATTTGAGGGATTTTCTTTTCTTATTTTTCATTTGTTACATACACACTTTTAGACAGTGTGATTATTTTGTCAGTCTGCACGCAGAGGTAAAGTTCCTGAACATTTCCTTTTGACGACGTTTATCGCTCAATTGGTTAAAAAGAAATTGGACTAGAAAAAGAAACAATCTCAATTTATTAGAACTGCATGCAAGTCAAAAGAAATAAAAAATCTTAACAATTATGGTATTTATGTTCTGAACACGTAACTGTAAAGAACATTAACCCATTTATGCCCAGTAGCCTAAAAACGGGACGCTTGTTAGTTACTACGTACAAAAACCTGTAATGGGTATATCTTTTTACTAAAGCGGTTTTTCACAAGTTAAATAGTCCTCCTTCTTGAGAAAACCAGTTAGAGCCACTATTTGGACATCAGAGTTTATTTATTGACAGCTATTTTCGCACAAATCAGTCAAGAAACGATCCAGCATGGGTAGAAACAGAAAGTGAGTTTCTTTTTGCGAACTTATTTTTCATAAAATTAAACTATTTTAAAATTATTTGCTTAAAATTAATCACAAATGATTTCTGTAATGTTACTTTGCACAAGTAAAGTCAAGTAAGGTCGTATTTTGCTCACATATCAGCAAAATATCCCATAAACAGGACGTTAAAAAACTTAATAAATATGGCAACGGCGAACTATTTTAAGCCTAAAATGTATGTAAATCATTTCAAGGAAGAGTTTTAAGCAGATAAAAATTCAAAAAAATTGTTAAAAAAAACTTGGGCATAAATGGGTTAATTACAGTAACTGATAAGATATTTCATTTTATTAACAGAAACTGATAGTACGCATTTGAATGCACAGTAATACAGTAACCCCTCGTTAAATCGCTCCATTGGATACGTCGCGTTTTTCTTTTGTCTCTTGGAAAAACATAAACCTTAAGACATAGATGACAATTAAAGCAAACTTTTTTCCTGAGAGATAGATACTGCTACTAATAAACAATGCAACTTTTTTATCACATTTTTATTCATGAAATTCTTCCTTAATAAAATTGAAAACATCGACTTAAAGAACATCGAACGCAAAGCAACGATGTACAAAAATCATTGGTGGGTAGTTAAAGAGAACGTTTTTTAATAAGTTAGATACTGGGGCAACTACTGCTTAACGACTAATCTTTTTTATGGAATAGTTTTGTTAAACGTTTTTTCCGAGATGTGAAACATAGACATCGAAAAAAAGAAGAAAACATCGAACATGAAACAGGGTCATTCCATGGTAACTCCAGTTACATTTGATACACTTGTGCCTGGTTTAACACTAATTCTAATGAAAAAAAATTTTTTGGAAAGGTTATTGATATTTTTAATTTTAAACTACTTTCAACTTATTTAGGAAATGCAAAATATGTTAATACATATAATAATTATTAACCAATAAATTAATTTCTTTTGGTAACTCAGGTTACCTAAAACAGACATCTGACATACTTAGTTCACTATGCATTTGAAATTCTGCTCTTATTAAAAATTTTAATTGAGACAAAGTATTGTACATAAATCGATAGATTCTAAGCTACTTTAAAACTTACATTTGAACGTAAACAACTACATAGTTTTTTTCATTAATTATTCACTCAATAACTCAGGTTACAAATCTTTGGTAACTCAGGTTACACATCATAAACATTCTTTTAATATTACTTTTTTTTTTTCTAGTACTTAATTTAAGCTATCTGAAAAAAAACACTGTTGCCAATAGAATTTAACATATTTTGACAAAATGAAGCAAAAATTGCATGTCCCACTTTCTATGGAATGACCCAACAACGTCTTAAAACAATCCGTAAAACATCGATTATAATCATAGAAAACTTTTTCCAATAAGATTAATACTAAAAATATTGATTAAAGATGCATTTATTTTACTTTTACAAAATTTTTTTGCTAGAAAATAAAAAATCAGCATCGAAAAATCACCAACCGTAAAACATCGATGGTAAAAACAAACCATAAAGCGATTTCACATACATTTTTTTCAATGACGGTGAAATGAAGAGTTTCTGAAAATTTTAGTTCCCCAAATATAAAGTCTCTTTTCATGTGTTTCTGCTACTGATGGAGAAGTAGAGACTTTTGGAAAATTTCAGTTTTACAACCTATATCAATTTTACGTGCTTTTTTTTTTTTTTTGTAAATAACAGTGAAATAGAGAATTTTTGCAAATTTTAGTTCCACAACAATAAAACTACTTTGCAGGTGTTATTTCTACTGTTGGAGAACTGGAGATTTTTGGCAGTTTTAGTTATGAAAACATAAAGTTATTTTGCATGCGTTATTGCAATTGATGGAGAATTGGAAACCTTTTCGAAAATTTTTTATTTTGCAACCAAGTATCAATTTAACATGCAACAAATGATGGTAAAATAAAGAATTTTTGCAAGTAATAGTTCCCCAACCATAAAGCTATTTTTATTCATGAGTTCTTGCTACTCATGGAGAATTGCAGACTTTTTGAAAATTCTAGCTCTACAACAATAAAACTACTTTGGATTAATTATATTAGAATTAGTTACATTTTGAACTATTTATCATAGCTACTGATGGAACACTGATTAATTTTCTCAAACTTCAGTTGCACAACCATGTAGCAATGTTACGTGCGTTATTGCTATTCATGGAGAACTGGCTAATTTTTGCAAGTTTCAGTTCAACGTCCGTTAGCTAATGCGTTACTGCAACTGATGGGAAGCTGATGAAAATTTGCTAACTTTATTTTCATAACCTTAAAATGACTGTTTTATATATTATTGCTACTCATAGAGAACTGAGAAGTGTTTCAAATTTTAGTTTTAGAAACGTAAAACTATTTTACACGCGTTTGTGCTATGAATAGATAACTGAGTAATTTCTGAAAATATTGGTACCTTAAAGCTATTTTGTATCAACTATTGTTATTCACAGGGTATTGGAGAATTTTTGCAAACTTAAGTTCCACCACTATAAACTTATTTCACATATTTTATTGCTACTGATGAATAATTGGGCAGTTTTTTCAAACGTTCATTCTCAAATGAACCAAATTTACCAAACGTGATTTCCTACTTGTATATCTTGTGTGTCTCAAGTAGCTTTTGACTGCGGGACATATTTGGTGCTGTGTTAAGAAGCCATAATAGAGGTGGGAAAGTAAAGGTGGGGAGGTATTTTGCATGAAGCAAATAAATATCAATGAGTATATTCTTTTAATTCATAATTTTGATGTTATTTCTTTTAACGTTTCAATTTTTGATTCAGATTATGAAATTAAGAGTTCTTTAGAATAAATGAATTGGTAAAAAGTTTCACAGATGGAAAATAAATGCCAGCGGTTAAAAAAAATAATGGTAAGAATATGTTCTCAAGAAATTATTCAAAGAACATCCATTTTTCGATTTGGGGGCAAAACAAAAACTAAGATGTACGAAATTCTGAGGCTTTAAGGTAATAATTTTTCAGTTTCACAATTTCTCTACCGTGTGTGAAACGGAACCTCGAATGACGCCGATGGAATTTCGAATGTTATTTATTCCCTCGGAACCGAAAACAAGTTATGGAATCGGATGATTACGAAACAAGAAGCATCGAAGAAAAACTTCTCTAGTTAGCGCAACTCCTACGACTGAGAGAGAGAGAGAGAGAAAATCCCCGCTTCGTCCAAACCGAGGATTATATTTAAAAAAAGAAAAAAAAAATGGAAACCATGGTGATTCCCTCCCCCCGGCTTGGCGACGTGCGCGGCGTCGGGAACCCTTTAATTGTGGCAACCCTGGCTCCGGATCGACAGCGTGCTTTCGGCTCGTAGGTGTAGTGTGTCAAAGAGGCCAAGCCGTTTAGTGGGGGTACTAGGACGTTCATCGCGTCAACCGTCTTTTGTTTAGTGTAGTTAGGCCGTAGTTTTTTCGGGACTTACAAACAACAACCGACAATAGGCGCTCTACTCTACCAATTGCCCGTTCACCGTAGTGGCGTTTGTGTGTGTGTTCTCCTACAAAAAGAAATACACTGTTGTTGGTTGTTATTCTCGTCATATGGTCTATTCCTTTTGAAGACATATATATAGATATAAATACATATATATATTTCATTACATATATATATATACACATTCGGCTTAAGGTATATATATATAATCTATACGAGCAAAGTGTTCACTGGACAATGGAGAATGAAGCTCACCAGAATTGTGCCGCAAATCAAGGCCAAAATGATGCCGCTCATGATCCAGGGTATGTAAATAATGGAATGATTTTATGTGTAACTTTCTCTCTGTCTCTCTTTATCTCACCCCCTTCCCTCCCCCTCCCAAGCGACACACTGACTTTCACCTCTGACGCATCTCTTTGTTTTCATCATTTGTCGGTTTTATGAGAATCGAATGCCGAAAGCGAGCGTTAGCGAAAATTCGGTTACCGGTCGTTTTGTTCGGAAGGAAAACTTACAGTCGCTCTTTCTGCAAGGTGCAGTTTCGTTCGGCGTGGAATACAGTGATGCTTTATTCTTTACTCGTAACAGTTTCCTTTTGGGATTTTTTTTTATTGAATATGGAAGATGGAGATGCAGAAGAAAAGGTAGCGTTTTAATAGCTCGAGTTTTTCAATTTTAGATAGAGAAAAAAGTGAGAATAAAGAAAGAAGATTTGATTTGTACATATGTACAATAGTTAAACTAGTTAATAACTGCTTACCTTTTTCAAAACATAAAAAAATAAAATAAACAAGAATTAAAGCACTCATACATCACATGTTAATTATTTTTGCTCATGTTCAGGTAGAAAATATTCTAAACATGTCGTCGGCACCATCTAAACTAACGAATGTGAAAAATCGCGTTTTTCAAGTTCGTTTTTCAAGTTCAAATTTTACAAATAATTAAAATTAAAATGATACCTTCGAGCAATACTTTTACACTTCAAGATATCTGTAAAAGTTTAAAAATTGAAAATAACCAAACACGTCAGGTGGGAAAAAGTTATATGCAGTGTTTTGGCTCTCCTGAAAATTGCCAATTTTCACATTCGTTAGTTTAGCATGGTGGCGACGATGTAACATAACAAAATTGTGGTCACTTTTGCACATAGTTTTTATAAAGTTTACGAAACAGCTCCGGTGCCTCAATATAGATATCTGAATTTTATAATTGAAATGTTTTTAAAAATGCTTTGTGAAAATATTTCTCCAATGATAGGCATGGTTGAATATTTCGCTGCCGAAAAACGCATGAAAATATTTCACTGCTTTTGTACACAGAGAAATATTTCAACACCTGATAACGTTGTAAAAATATTTCAGCATTGGTAAACATATAAACATGTTTTAATACCGAATAAGCACGAAAAAAAATTTTTTTTTCAAACAAATTAAGATTTTTTTGTTTGTTTCTTTACATGGTATGATAACAGGTAATGACAGACTAGTATTTTAGCTTTTTCTGTTCTTTTATCATTCTACAAAGGTGATTAAAAAATATCACAACTTTACTCTGAGCGAATAGAAATCTTAAGAGATTTTTTTATACTAGTGATTTACTAGCTAATTTTAATTATTTACGCACATGCTAACATTTCGATATTTATGGAACGATATTTTGTTCTTCGTGTGATTATTTTTTATTTTTTGCCGTTTTCAAAAAAAAAAAAAAAATAAATATCCACAATGAAAAAAATTATATAATTTGGAATATAAAAAGAAAGCACTTACCTAATCTATCTATTCACCTGATATTTCTTCCCTTTTTATCGTAGCACTAGCACATGTCACTGTAAAACAAAAATTTAGGACCATTTAATCATTTCCACGCTTCTTAACTTTTGAGAAATTTTCATTAATTAATATCGGATTTTGACTTTTTGAAACTTCATAAACGATTAAAAGAATTTTATTTAAGAAGATTTCATTCTTGAGTAAATTCAGACTTCTTGTATCTTTTTTTAATCTGGAAAATAAATAAATAAATAAATAAAATAATATAAATATATATACCATTTTGTAACCAGACTAGTTATTTCAGCGAACGAATGTTTCCGCATGTTACATATGAAGTATGTTATCAAACTACATATCAGAATTTGATCGTTTCGTCACTTTGAAATGTTTTGACGATGAAAGATGTTGATATTGGATATTTAAGCTTTCTTTTTCTTTTTAGAAAATTAGTTCTATCAAATATTGGTCATTTTTCAGTGCTTGCTGACTTTAAAGCGGTTTAACATTAAAAAAAAAAAAAAAACAATTGCAGCAATTGTTTCCTGTAAGAGAATCTATGTGAATATCTTCCACATTCTTTCCACATTCTTATTCCACGTTCTTTTATTTTTATTTATTTATTATTTTTTAGCATCAACAAAGATGTCGATACGCTCGCACACAAGAAAAGAAAAGAAACATCGGAGCTTAATACTTTGTCATGGTCTGTGTTAAAAGGTTTTTTTTTCCGCCGTACGTTTAAGAACTGAAACAGGCAAAAAAAAAAACCCCAATAACATCAACATTCTCATTTAAAAAAGTCTTTCAATCAATGAACACCAAATATTTATAGCTCAATATCTTATTATACTAAGATCTTAATTAATAATCATTTTATTTATACCATCTTTTAAAAATCGCTTGATCTAATATTAGTATTCGGAGGAAAAGTTTCTGCGATAACTTGTACGTTTGGGTAATAAATCGTAATAAATTTTGATTACCAACACAATTAAGTACGCTTCCTATAATATCTACATAGATTATTACAGTGCGAAATTTTAGTAAGTGGTTTTTACAACTTATTATAATTGGAATAAAATTTTCAACGTTGTAATAACTATTTATTACAAATTTATCACTAATAAAATCCCCCCCCCTTTCACTACCCATGTGATTGTTGTTTTTAAGCGGTTTAAGTCCTCCCGTCTTCCTTATATTTGTTTTAATAAATGTATTTCCATAATTTGTTCTTATCTATGCCAATGGGAATGAATAAATAGCACAATTATAAAATAGTACTACCAATTGCTTTTATGCATGTTCTTTTCCGAATTGACTTCGGTATTTAGATCTGTATTATGAAATTGTTAGTGGAGCGTTATAGCGATTTATTTTTTCGTAAACTGCCAGTGCTGTTGAAAATTTATTCAAATATTTCCTTCAATTTATATTTAAAATAAAAATCACACATTTAAGTAAAAGCTTTCAATATCAACGATCTTTAAAGTTAAACCTATACCGTTATTTATTTGTTTATTGATACGTGAGGAGATTAATAAGACTTTTTACGTTTTTCGTTGACGATTTTCCTAATGATTTGAGAGGTTTTTCGTCTTAAAGCTTTAAATTCATGAACGTGTCACATCTCTATGTTTAATTTCTAACGTAAAACATTTTTTAAAAAACCCAAGAAATCATACACAAGTGTGATTTCTAAGGCAAAAAATGTTTATTACATTTTGTAGACTTTAATTTTGAACAGTAGCGTACATAGACTAAGGTGCGCTCCCCAGCAAGATTTGTAAGTGTGCCACCCCTCCCCCCATTAAAATGTAAAAAATATTTTTCCCGTGTAACCTTTAGTGGTATTTTTCTGGATCGGGCTCCCTCAAACCTCTTGCGCCGCGGGGGTTGCGGGGGCGCTATGTACTTTTGAAATAAATTATTTTATTAGAATTTTAGAGTCTCAAACAAATGTGTAAAAGTGCGTCCATCACGTGATAGCTAAACTTCATTTTAAGAATCACAATAAAGGTACTCTAAGAGAAAAATCCTTAACAACTCCAGCAAGTAAACAATAGCTCAGAAAATGTTTAATTTTTCGCCGTTAAAAATTTACATGTACGAAAATGTAAGGAAAAATTTTGCTTTATGTCTTACACGTGACAGTGAAATCATCCCATATCGGTAATTTTGCTTTATCTAGTGCCTGAAAAAGCACGTGTTTCGAAACACAATGGATAATATATATAGGGTGTTCCAAGTCAACTGTCATGACCTCTAATTCCTCAACTGTTCGTCCTAGATGAATACTTCCAATTGCAAATTGCTCAAAATGAGGTAGAGAGTCAAAATATTGAAAGTTTGAAGCGAAAAAATTATTCAGTCAAAAAATACGAAATCTAACTTTTTATAGGGACTCCGGGTCTCCAAACTTATATTTAGGGAAAGAATCTCCATTGAAAAATAATACTAACACAAAAAAAATGACATTTGTGCGATCAAAATTTGCGGAGATATTCGAGTTTTCAATGCGCAGAGCCCGTAAACAAATTGACAAAAGAAAATTTTCGCCCTGCCAGAGGAATAACGAGCTTTTAGATTAGGAACGATAATGAAATTTGTTTCGTCCATGTCAGAAAACATTCGCTTCTCATTGTATTCAAAAATAAATACAGATGATTAAGACTACAAAACATAACAAGACCAGGTAAATTATTATACAATTTAATACAAAGATATTAAACACACGAAATATGTAGAATCTAAGAAATAATATACATTGCGATTATATTGTCCGTAAAGCAACACCATTTCTACATACTGTTCCGTAGTGTACATCGTAACTTCAAGCCTTAACGAAATGCATCTAGTTAAGCCGATTTTATTCTGCAGTGAAAGGATTACGTTATTTCAAGCAATCACTATACAGTCGGTAAATTTATATTCGCGAATTCAGCAAGACATTTTCATTCTTTCTTATTCAATTTTTTTCGTATTTTAATTCCCATGTTAAATAACTTTTACAGTTAAATATATTTTAGGAAAATAAAGAATATTTTGTTATTAAAGAACTCTGAATGGTGCGAATTTCGCGTGTATATGGCCCCCAAAATCACTTAAAATAACGCTAGTGTAAAGTGGTATAAGTCATAAAGTTTCATGTTTCATTTCTCCATGAATTTTGATCGCACAAATGTCATTTTTTTGTGTTAGTATTATTTTTCAATGGAGATTATTTCTCTAAATATAAGTTTGGGGGCCCGGAGCCCCTATAAAAAGTTATTTTTTTATTTCTTAACCAATTATTTTTTTCGCTTCAAACTTTCCATATCTTAACTCTCCTCCTCATTTCGAGCAATTTTGCAAATGGAAGTATACATCTAGGACGAACGGTTGAGGAAATAAAGGTCATGACGGTTAACTTGGAACACCTTGTATATACATATTTTTTTTAAGTTTAAAATTAACGTTCCCTTTTTTTTGTTGTTGTTGGTTGCGCAAATGCAATAAACTTTTTTTAGTCTCTGTGCACTTCAAGACTGTAATTAAAATGCGTGCTAAAAATTCGAAAAATAATATTATTTTTGGCTTTTTCAATACCACATGAACACACATTTAGCTGTTTTATTTACATTCACCACTATTTTACTACGCTCCTCAATTGATTAAAAATTTTCATTTTTTTATGTATTTAGTTTTCTACGTAAATATCCAATGTTGTCTCCTTGACACACATGAAATTAAGGATTTTCGTCTTCTTAATATTGTGGGAGTTAGAATAAAAGCAGCTTTTTTTTTTGCCACATAATTAACGTATAAATGACTGCCTCATGTTTCATTTCCTTTTGAATGTAATGAAATGCAAATGAGTAAATGAAAGAAAGGATTTTTTTTTTCATTCGCGACATAGGAGTTTCATTTTATTTAAATGAGGAGGGAAAACCCCATCGAGTTCTCATTTATCTTACATAAATTCTAAAATAATCACACACACACATTTGCCATAATTTATAACACGACTTTTTACTGTTAAATATTATTTATTACTCTCGTGCCCTGCCAATAAATGCATATAAGCACACTTCAAAATAAATGTCATCCTTCTTCCCTTTTTAAAGTCAAATGTATTTATTTACTTTGGCTACTATTTGATTAATCAGTCTTGTTTGCCAATAGAACGGAGTGAAGATTCATTCATGTTTCTTTTTATATTAAGATTTGTTTAATAATCTACTAGATTTTTCGGTAAATATTTCATTGATAGAAATGGGACTTCAATGACGATTGATGTTTCATTCTAAATTAAAATTTTATTCAACATTACCTCAAGATTTTTCGGTGAAAATATTTCGCTACTATAGAAACATAAAATGTCATTTCCTTCATTTCGCAAAGAGTAATTGAAATGTCTTGCATCTCAATAGCAATAAAGAGGGAACATGCATTCACATTTGTTGGAGGTATTGAAGTACAACCATCGACGAAAAATAGGAAAACAAACAATTGATCAAAAAATAATAGTAACAATAATCAATAGTTTAAGGAGGTGTTCAATTTTTATGCGGCCAACATTTAGAACTTTTCAGAAATCGTAATGCATGAAAACAGCGCACATTTGCAAAATAATTGATAGCACGTGTTTCCGAATTGCAAGGAACCTTTTATTAAAGCAAAAAGTATGAGTTTCTATTAAAGTAAAGACATTTGGAAAGGGTTGATTTTTAGATATTAAAATATCTTCTGGTCGGATATCTTTACGTCCATGAGCTCACGTTTTTTTTTTTTCTTTCATTACAAACGAGTTCTGGTTGCATCTGCGAATCACGTGTTTGGAAATACTATGTATAGTTTCAAATTATTGCTTTTTCATTTTATTCATTATATTTTTAGCTTTTAGTTCATGTATTTACTTTTCTGTTAATTTGTGCCTACAGTTCTATTTCTGAAATCAGCATTTATTTTATTTTCCAGCATTTATTATCAGCATTTTTATTTATTTTATTTTCTTTCTTCGATTTATGTCCTATGAATTTGGAGGTCCGCGAAGGATACAATTTATCTCTGTTGGACATGGGTGTTAAATTCTCAAAAATGATTCACTTCAGAAAGAGAATTTGAGTGGGACGACAAGTACAGGGTGCGCCAGAGAAACTTACTTTTTTGAAAAAAATCCTGCGCGGTGAATTGGCTGCGTAGAAAGCCGAGAGTGGTCGCATCTGGAGCGGGAAATCTCCAAGTTTTGTTTTCCCTTTAATTAGTCGCCATCATGCTATGGTCAAAAGAACAGCGCGCCTTTGCCGTCGAAAGCTACTTTTCGAACGGTCGCTCAGTTACTGCTACGCAACGCGCGCATCGAGGATTTCTTCCTTCCCAGCCTCGAAAAAATGAACATTAGGGACGTGTGGTTTTAGCAAGATGGAGTCACCAGGGCCTGATTACTGAATAGGCCAATTAGGCCGTGGCCTAGGGCCCCCCACAATGTATGGGCCCCCAAATGGCTAGAATTGCTCTAATCGATGGCTAAAATTGTTTTATCCAATGCCTAAAATTGTAAAGCCTCAGTATAGGGGCCCCAAAAGAGTGTTTGGCCTAGGGCCCCGTAATATCTTAATCGGGCCCTGGGAGTCACAGCACACACAGCACGAGATTCAATGAATTTGTTGCGACAACATTTCCCCGACCACCTCATCTCTCTCAAAGGCGATCTCCCATGGCCAGCACGCTCCCCAGATTTGGGGCAGTACGATTTTTTTATGGGGTTATTTGAAATCCCTGGTTTATGTTGATCGACCACGCACAATAGCTCACCTCAAGAATAACATTCGCGACGAAATTGCCAACATACCAATTGATATGCTGCAAAGAGTGCTCACAAACTTTAAAAATCGTCTTAATCAGTGTATGCTCAATGGGGGTCATCATTTAACCGATGTCATTTTCAAGACTAAATGAAAAAAAAATGGGATATTGTATTCTCAAATAAAAAAAGAATTAAAACAATAACTTAAGTAGTTTTGTTTTTATTGACATTTCAAAAAAGTAAGTTTCTCTGGCGCACCCTGTACATAATAGATAATTCAAGCAGAGTGGCACGTGAGGCAAAAAGGTTGTCCACCCCTGAGGTTCTATCGAAAAGATAAGTGTTCCAAATTGACCTTGGTTTTTTTTTTGCCGTCAAGTAAACTTTCATTTTCAATGTCGTACATATTTAGAAAACTGGTTTCCGCGCCGCATTTGGATGTAAGTCTTCTTAACTAAAAGAAGCCGCCCATAACTGCGAGGAGGATTGGACACCTTGAAATGTTTTTTCGCTCATTTCTGCGAGAAAAGGTTTCGAACGAGACATTAATGTCATTTTTTTTTTTTGATACTGCGGCGTTTTTGAAGTCATTCGTCCTCGCCTTCCTATTTTTTTTTTTCAATCACAAATTACTCGCATATTGCTCTGATATAGAATTCGAAATGCTTTGTTTGGTTTCTTTCTTGATGCTTCGCAATTTACTAATTCTTAAAAAAAGCATATGTAACGCAGAGCTGATACTGTCTGATCTTCTTAGGTAAAACCTCCCGTGTATTTACGCATGCGTCAGGTCTTCTCTGATTTTACCAAAATAGGGGTGATAGATAACATAAAAATAAAGGGAAGAATAATTAGAAGCATTTTGAGCCGTATCAAACAACGTGGAACGATGCTAATTTCAAATACATAGTTTAGTTGAATATACCAAAAGGATAGCAAATGCTATTTTCAAATTGCAAACTTCGGAAAGTTCCCTCTCACAACGGATCACCCCTTTTTTTAAGTGGAATGGTTCGCGAATGCTAGGGGCGGCTTTCACGGACGGATAGTACTGGACCTGGAATGAAGGGGCAGTAAGTTGGTGAGGTGTGAAACCGCTTTACCATTTTAAAGCCTAAATCGTTTTTTCCCTTCCTTTCTTTCTTCCTTTTTCTTTTGTTTATGTTAAATGATATAAGGTAAATCGGGGGAAGATGCCACAGCTAAGGAAATTTTGATGATTTCGGTAGAAATTGCAATAACAAGTAAGTGCAAACAAATACACTTTATTTTTCAATAATTTTATTAATCATAAATACCAATGAATACTCTTCAGAGTATAAAATTAAGTCAGAATTTAATTTTTAAGAAAGTCGTTTATTTGTGGCATCTTCCCCATATATACGGGTAAGATGCCACTTGTTATGGGGGAAGATGCCATAACACCCCAATAAGTAAAAAATTGAGACAAACATTAAAACTTAAATGTGAACATAATAACAAAGGAAAGAAAATTGAATTTAGTCATATTTGGTTTAAAAAAAATAATAGCTGCACAACTTTGAATGATAGCCTACACAAAATTTCACTCAATGCAAATGATTATCATTGCAATCTTCGTGCAACCATTTGTTGCATTTGATGCACTGAATCCAATCATACTTGGGACCTTTTTCAGCATAAAAGTATCCTTTGCATGTAGCACAAAAAATCGTCGCAATTATCATCGTCCAACTGTCACACACTCGTATGTGGAATTTTTCCACTTGAGGATGACTAGCTGACATGTCTCTACTTCTATATTTTCGAAGGTTTCTTGTTATGTGTTTTTCCCTTACTCGCCTTTTCTAGCTTTCCTCGGGCCTTTCCCCGCGTAGTTGCTCTCTTATCGGAATTAGTTAAGACTTTTTTTTGTCCGTGATACGTTTTATGCGTCACTTTAAAGTTCTATATAGAATTCCATAAATATTTGCTGCACCCATACAGTTTGTAGTGCGTTCTTTATAATTTCTACAGCTGTCAGCGAATTTGATTGGGAACGAGAAGCGAGTTAAGCTTTTCTTTTGTTGTTTCGAGGCATTGTCTTCTAAATGGTTATGAAATTAATGAAATGAGAGTTCTATTTTTTAAAAGTTATAATGCCTTACACGAAAGCATAAGAAAACATGCAAGTCATTTCTTTTCTATTTTACACGCTACTATTCAGTGTTATAAAACAAAAAATAAATGAAATTTAGTTCATTTCACCTATTTCTGAACTATGTGGCGTCTTCCCTCAAGTGTATGGGGACCACACACGCTTATTTCCTTATTTCTGCAGTGTGTTGGTGCTCTTCTGCATGCATCGTGTGTATAACATAATGCATAACTCACTGATATTGCTAATATCTTAATCAAAATAGCAAATACGTTTATGAGCTCTAAGTATGAGGAACATAATATTACAAAAGTTGTATTCACCACGTTAATGTTCACGAGATAAAAAAACAACGCCGAATTAAGACGATGAATTCAAACAAATGGCCAAGCCACATTCTATGTTGGACCTGACACTTCATACAAGTAGCTCAGTAATACAATCTAACGATGCATTAACGAATTATGATCAAACTTGCGTCTTCCCCCGACTGGCATCTTCCCCCTACTTACCTTACTTAAAAACTTTCGCCATATTGTAGCTCTTGGGTCTCCCCGCCCCCACCTTATTTAAAGCGTGGCTAATGTTATGAATAGCAATCAAGTTATAATCAGACTTTGGAAAATAAACAATGATTATAATAAGTGAATGAATAAATAAAAATCAATGTAAACGATATTAAATGAAAATTTTTGCTTCAAATATATTTATTTCCGCAGAATTTACGGCTAAACATGTTATGCCGACCTCGTTTTGTTAATTTCATTTTTTCCGAGATTCGATCCAAAAAATGTCAAATTTTTTAATCGCATTTTTTGTTTATTTTACATTTACCAGCCAATCAGAATAGAAAACACAATCGAATGCGAAGTATCTTTTACTGGACACCTATCACTATACGAATAATTTCCTACTCGAAATAGAAAAGATTCGGGAAAATCGGAAAAAGCGAAATTGCGAAACAAAAATGAAATTGTAATAAAAGGTTTTCAAATCTCCACCTTCATGTTTAACTGTGAGTGCGGAATAACTGCTCCAACTTTTGGTGTACTGTATTTTCCCTGTTCGGCGGCGATACATGCATAAGCTGACCATGACCAGACTAATACGTCCTGTTTTGAACGGAACAGTTCCTTTTCCCGTAGGCTGTCCCTTTTTGTCCACGTGTAGTTGCAGAACCCTGAAATGTCCCGTTTTCGGAAGTTTAAGAATGGAATATGGAGAATGTTTCAAACGGCTGTCGGGATCCCGAAATTTAAGCATTTTCGTACCAGTAATTTGAATCATGAGAATTTGAGCATAACTGTTGGATATATTTTATGCTGTCCTGGCTCTGATGCACAGACAGAAAAAGTTTTCGTTTTGCTAATTAACATATTATGAAGTAGCAAAAAAGCCCAGTAGCAAATCGCCGATCTGAAAGCAATGTTGATTGTATAAGTCCATGATAAGAAATTCTTTCTAGAATTTTATTCTCACTTAAAATAACTGCCAAATAAATTCAAGCAGTAAGAAGCTTCGTGATTTTTTGGTACACATGCAGTTGTTTAAATTTTTAAATATCACGTTATGAGGAAAAAATAAATGATCACCTTATGAATGTAGCTTGGGACTGAAAGGTCGTGGCTTTTTATATGCGGCATTGTTCACTTACTGGGATACCTAGAAGATAAGGTGGTTACAAGACCTTTTGAACTCACACAGTGTTGATTATTATTGTTTTATTTTCTCCATATAATTGAAACGCGGATGATAACTCGTTACTCTCTTACCACAAAATGTTTCCAAAATAAATAAACTGAATATCCATGAGGATTTGCTACCCAGGGCGCGACTAAGACTTTTGGGGTCGCTGGGGAAACTGTACTTGGCCTCCTCTTCCCATAACTGTTAACAATGCATTAATGAAATATTCTGATTCCCAAATATTTACGGACTGCACGTGAAACAAACGAAATTTGAATAGTAAACTGCCCCCAACGATAGCTTAAGTCATTGAACTGCATGAATAAAAAGTTTTCACGCACTCTAAGAATACTATATGGCGTGCGCTTTTGGCATTATTAGAACTAAGGAGTTCAATTTCTTATTTAAAAAAAAGCTGAAAAAAAAAACATACACATTTTCTATAATGAACAGCCTCCACAGACAACTGAAGATATTAATTTAAATCAATAAAATACTAAATTATGCAATTTGACATGATTTAATGGCAAAATGAATTCTATTACATTTCAAGGCCTGATATTTGAGCGACTGATATCATTTCAGTTTTTTAGCCCATTTCGCGGTCCTCTTGCCACATAGATTATTTATATCAAACACAAGCCACTCTTATTTAGGTGGACCTGGAAGCTCTCCTTTCTTTGGCTTCAACAAATTTTTGCATTTTCGTATAAGTGGGAGTGTTATTTTCTGCTTTTCAATATAAAGTAGAATATAAGGTAGACAGACCAATGAATACTTCCAGTAAATGAATACCTCGTAATTTTCTTTAAAAAAAAAGTCTTTAAACCATTTTTCTTAGAGATGAATCAACAGCATGCACGTCATTCTACACATTTCTAAAATGAAAATAGCTAGAAAATGTTGCGTTTTTGTTTTGTTTGGGGGGTTCATTCACTAGGTCAAGGCACTTCTTCTCCTTTCAACTCCCCAAGAAACATGATCTAAAACTACAAAAATTAACGCAATATTTTTAAAAACAATCACATATATCACCTAAATTGTTTTTTCTCTCATGTGACAAATGCTACAATTTTTGACGATGCTATTAATTTTTAAAAATGAAATTTCGCTTAAGTGTTCATTCACTGATCGGTTTACCCCCCATATTGAGTTTCGCCTTTTCCCCTCTGGAAAAATGCGAAATGACTGTCGTGTTAAAACTTAATCGAGACGTTCTGTTGTAATCCGCTTCATAGGTGATGAAAGTGTGAGTCTACGAAACTTAGACTGCATCCGATTTTATTGGATGACTTACTGACTGCGCTAAGTGACGATAGTTCTGGAGAAGCGGTTTTACTCGCGAAATAAATACAGAAGAAAGCTCTTTCTTACACATCCGAAAGCAGACTAATTGAAAGGAACTTCTTTGGCGGTTAGTGCCTCGTACACACCTAAGCTCTCACTCCCTCTTCTTATTAGTCGATGAATTGGTTGTTTGTGTTTAAAGCTCGCATTAATTGTAATTGGCAGTATTGATTGATTTCAACTGTTTTCGAACTCGAAAGTTTTCTCCCTTTGTTTTCGCTGCTCTATCGAACGCCAAGTCTGCGTTTGCGGAAACGAATTTTTCATCTCCTGTGGTTGCAACATTTCCGATGGAATCTAATTGAAGTTTTGAATCCTCGTGTTCATCCCGTAAGGGATTTCGAACGCCTCTCCCCCCGTGACCTTCAACGCCATTGGTCGAGAGGGGAGTGCGTGTGGCCGGCGAACTACACAATGCGTTCTCTCTTCCTCTCCCTTTCTCTCTGCACCTGTACATGGCGGGAACGATGTATAAGGATTTTTCCGATTTTTGTTTTCCAACTCTGTTGTTACTTTTGCGAAAAAAATTGAATTTAAAAATTAGCCATCGACGTAATCTCTATCATGAGCGAAATAAAATTCTGCCGCAAAAAATTTTAATTGACGTCATGAATCATCACGAATCTAGTGCTACCTCCTAACTCCACATCCTCTCATCAACGCATATATCTTCGATTTTTGTTGACCACCACAATTTTGCTTACTTTTTTCCACCACAACTTATTGTTGCTATTTTCTGTCTAATGTCATATATTCTTTTTTATGTGTATCAATTAATAAACTAGCGTGAATGCTTTATTTCTATTTATTTCCTTTATTGGGCTTTCCGCCATGTGCTACATAACCTGAGGGTTCCGAAGGGAACAGTTAGAAAAGAAGCATTTGCTCTAAAATCATCAAACTGCTTTTCTTTTTTCTGTCTTTCTTTATTGTTTATTAGATTATTAATATTATTTTGTGGTTTTGTGAGTGTGTGTGTGTTTTCATCTTCTCCCGATGAAAAGGACATGTTATGAGTCCTTTAAACAAATACTTTTATGAAATAATTTTTTAAACGGCAAAAGTCGGCACTAAAAGCAGAAAATGATATAAATCTTATTTAGAAAAAACTGTACTGAAAAGGTAACTTAAATTTAAATAAACGTCTGTAAAGCAAACGCATATTTATTTATTTATTTATTTTTTTGATTAATTACTTAAAAGCTATGTATTACAAGATAGTTTTTTTCTCAGTCAATTTTCACATAGTTTGTTTTAAATGTCAATTTTTATATGACAAAAAAGAAAGAAAAAAAAAAAACCTTCTCATTGTACCAAAGGGGGAAAAAATGTTTTCTTTTGCTTCTTTACGCGAATATTCATACTTGAATTCCGACAAAATGGTAGTCTAATAAAAAAATATTTAGAACGGAATAAATGAAATGATTAAAATATGTTTTCAACAGCAGACGATATTTACTTCGTTTCAAATGTGGAATAAATAAACTTCTGTCTTCTTAATAAATATAATAGTACCGTACTATTCAAAGATTACTTTTTTCATTAAATATACAATCACTATTCTATATTAGTCATTGAAAAGATAGAATATTTTCTGGTGTTTGCTGCAGTTACTGAGCGAACAGAGAAAAATGAATAGAACACGTCATTAAATCGCGCTGTTGCTGATAATTGAACGTCGTGGTTCATCATTAGTGACGGCCTTTGTATTCCAGAAATAGGAATATCTCACTGCGATTCTCGTGCGAGGGTATAAAAGATTTATTTTCTATTTAAATTGCTTTTGAAATACAATGCCAAATATGTTTTTTCCAAGATTTAGATTTCTGCAAAGCAAGGAAGAAAACCTTTTCAGCATTTTTTCTCTGCTTTCTATTGACAGTTAATGTACGGGATTTCTTGCTTTTCACGTTTTAATAATTTCAAAAATAATTATGGTGAAATGACATAGGCATCTTGTTTGATTTTTCACGTAATTTCATAATTAATATTTTTGGCTCGCGCATTTTAGAAGTGATATTTCTTTTCACACATAGCTCCCGCCGTTTGCGCGGCGTTCCGATAACGGTCACTAAATTCCAAAACTTACGACTTAGGCAGGAATTCAAGTGAAACACGGACGATCGCAACTCACCAATGCAATCGCAAATTCCCAAATTTGGATACGTTGCAATCGCTACGAAATGCGATTCTAATGTAATTCGACTTCCAGTAGCGATTGCAATTTGCGATCGCCTTGAAGCGATTGCAAGGGTGTTTCACTTGAACTCCTGCCTTAAGCTGTTGTCTATTTAAACTCGAATGTTAAATATTCAGTAATAATTGTTGTGAAAATATTGAATATTATCTTAGAGAGCTCTGCAATAATTTTACTAATGCAAGTACTTTTCTCCACTTTACCTCACCTCTTAGTGTTCCACTACACGAGGTGTCCACGGAACAGGCCTAGTGTAGTTTTGAAATTGCATAGTGTTGTACGAGTTTTGCAACTGAACCGTTTATTTCAAAAACCAGTCGACAGCCAAATTTGTTGTTTTAAGAAAAACGAAAAAAATCTGTTTCGCAACCTACTACTTTTTATTTCGATGTTTTTTTTTAATTTTCGGGCTTAAAGTAGACCTAAGTAGGCTTAAAGTAGTAATTAAAGGTTCCAACATATAATAATTCTAATTGTTGTTGAGCTATGTTGTATTAATAAACACCCGGGCAACGCCGGGCAATGAGCTAGTCTTGCAATAGAAACGGGACGTAATTCATGAGCAACAATTTCTCCGGGTAGTTCCAAAAGAGAAAACCTTTAAGAAAACACTTCTCTACAAATTAAAATGAATGTGTGTGTCTGTATGAGTGCGTGTGTGAAAAAAAAATAATAATAACACAGAGGAAAACAAACACCGGGAAATGCAGAGCAGAAAATTAAAACTGAAGTTCAAATTTTGCTCATCAAACGACAAACACATATTTACACTGATTTGCTTTTCTTTTCCTGCAGTTTTCTACTACTTTTTTGGCGTTCACATATGTATTGCATTATGTTTAGATATATTTTCCATACACATATACACTGGGGGACAAAATTAAGACATGTGTTACTTTTTAATGAATATAATCAGAAATAAGAACGGATCAATGAACTTGAAATTGCATGAACGTTAGACATATACTGTTTCTTGAAGCTTACGTAAATTTTGCATCTCCGCGCTGTGACATTTAAGCAAATAGATATAAGGAATTTCAGGCAATCGTCACTTTAGGTTTGGTTTTGTTATATCGGAAAACTGAAAGGACATCATAAGGGGTAGAGAAGGAGTGTTCTCGCTTAGTTCTAGACGGAACTTATTTTTTTTATCAATATTTTATTGCCAAAATAATTTGTAACATTTATAATGGTATGCGTAACAACTTTATTAATGGGTCTTGTTATTAAGGATTTTGAAATATATAAACAAATAAGAGTTTGCATCCGTAAAGAGACGTAGAAAAAAAAAAAAACATGATTCTGCCATTTCTTCATTTTGAAAACATACAGAAGTTTGTTTAGTCCACTTTTAAAACGAAGTAAATATCGTCTGCTGTTGAAAAAATATTTTAATCATTTCATTTATTCCGTTATTAATATTTTTTTTTGATTAGACTGCCATTTTGTCGGAATTCAAGGATGAATGTTCGGGGGATATCTGTACCTCAGAACCAGAACGACGTAAGTCCAAAAATGGCCATTTTCACTTCATTAGTGCATTGTATGTAGAATCTTATTCCGCATCGACCCATGAGAACGGTATTCTATAAAACAAATTCCTTCACAATTATTTAACAGGGTTAAAAGAGCGCGAGTCCCATCCTTTGCATGCATCCGACAATCTTTTCTCCCCTCTCCTGAAAAGTTACAAAAATGGACTTACGTTAGTCTGGTTCTGAGGTGCAGATATTAAGAAGCAAAATAAAAAAAAATTTCCCCTTTGGTGCAATGATAACTTTTATTTTTTTTTCTTTCTTTTTTGTCATAATTAAATTGGCATAGTGGCATGAAATTTATTTATAAAAATCATAAATAATGACATATAAGTATGATCTTTTAAATTTAAAAAGCTATGTGAAAATTTACTGAGAAAAAAATTATTTTTTAATATCCTAAAAACATATAGACAAATTTCTAAATAAATATATATATCAACACTTTAGTGAAAATAATCTATCTTCTCGTTTCTTCAATATATCTATCTACCTTGTACGCTACCAGTACATACGAAGGTTCGGTATTTATTTGTAAACATTATTTCTTTCCAATACTTCAGGCGTGTATGTGGATCCTATATCCTAAGAGTCATTTGTTATGTCCGAAATGCCCGTCTCGCTTAGATAGATTCACGGAGTGGGTATAAATTGGATCTTCCGGCGAATAAGTTCATTTTGAACATCAGAAATTTATGAGCAGCCGGCGATTCAGTAATTCTCAAACTTTAGCGTTCTGTTGAGGTACGGCTCGAGTTGTTTATTAAACATACATGGGCATTGATTTTGCTGGCTTGGACGATCAAATGATTGCGAAGTGAAGAGTTTCGGGAATTAATTTTACGCTTCTGAATATTCTCTCTCTCTCTCTCTCTCTCTCTCTCTCTCTCTATGTAATATATATATATATATATATATATATACACACACACACGTGCAATCGGAATTTTCAATAGATCAGTTAAAACATGTGACCAAACATAAGCTAAATATCGCTTGATCGGTGAACCCTGGTCAAGATTCTTTAAATTTCCGAAAAAGCAAATACATATATTGAAAAAAAGAAAATGGATATTAAAAATGTGTGTGTGCGTGCGTGTATTTACTGAAAATAATTCAAACAATGATCATAGTGGAAAATTAAATGAAAATTTCACAGCTATAAAAGGGAAATTTTTATGTCCTCTAACACCGTGTTTTTCTTGTTTTTTTTTTTTCTCCGCCATAGATTAGAACTACAAAATTACAGTTCAACAATAATCCAAATAAAAAAATAAATTAAATTTTAAAAAGAAACTATACCTATAACTAGTGATAACCTTACGCAGAAAATTTCTAATGTCTAAAATCCATTTTAGGGCACTTTAAATTGATGCTAAAATGCTCTATTTTTTTGTATTGACTTGAAAAAAAAAAAAAAAAAAAACGGATCTTAACCAAGTAAAACCATTTTAAAATTAAAACAGTTTGCTTAAAAGTTTTATGTAGATATTCTTTTTTTAATTACGAGAATAATTTCAAACCGTGGTTGACAACTTAGTACCTTAGACATTATTCACTTTTCCGTCACATAATAGTTTTAATGTTTCAAAACTTTATCTCCAACTTACTATCCTAAACTGCTCTTCTTTACTCACACAGTATGCAAAAGCTTCTTTAAAAATCAAAAAGTTTGCACCACATATTTGCAGCCCATATTTAAGTATTTGAAGAAAATGAGTAACATGGTTCAAAACTTTTGATATAGTGTTCGGTTTAGAGACTTATACAGTAAACTCTAGATTATATGCGGAATAGTGTGACACGGTAACCGTGGACAAACGAATACCACGGATAATCCGAATCATAGGTTGGTTGGTTACTTCAGGTTTACTGGCACAAGAGCCCTCATAGGCTGTACTGCGCCAAATGATGATAGCCCATAAAGCATATAAAAATTTAAAAACATTTTAAACAAAATAATAGGTAAAAACGATACTACTACTGTATGCAATGGCTAAAAATAAAGGAAATAACACAACAAATTCATATAAATTATAGTTAAAAATGATGACATTGAATTTAAAAGATAGATTTAAAAGCTAAACACGCACAATAACGCACTGGTATTTTTCTGCACTAAGTAAATAATCACCGTAAAAAAAGAATACAGTAGTGGAAAAGACCAGAGGATAAGCTAAACCGCAGATAATCTGAACCGCGGATAATCCGACCGCGGATAATCGGGAGTTTACTGTATTTGTTACTTCGAACTTCTGAGCTGCTGATTGTTTTCGTCTGCTGAAAGAGATTCTCCAACTTCCACTTTCACAAGACAGTGTTCCAAAAGGAGAGAGACGGCGCTGACGAGGGATGTCTGACCCCTCTGACCCCCTCCCCCTCGCCCCTGGGTATCTCGGAGAGGTTGTCGACCCCTGGTTTATGGCTGTTTTGCCCATCCAGGTTTCCTCGATAACGATGTGCTTCGTCAACAAAGACCTGAGAGTCAAGTGGCTTTTTGTCCTGATAAGGTGCCCCAAAAGGATTGCTTGCCGATATCCGGACTGTAAATCTAGGATCACACTCCTGATCCTGGCCGTTATTTTTGGTAGCGATGAGTATCCATCGCAATTTTTGTTAGAAATCAACTCAACATGGTTCGCAGGGGAGGCAAATAAATGGGGCAAGAAGGGGGTCGCATCCCGAAATATTTTTCGCAGAATTAAAAAAAAAAAAAAGGTAAATTCAAATTATGTAAAAAACATAAATCAATGATCACGTGCAAAAGGAACTAAAAAAGCTTGTACATTTTCAACAAAAATTGATAAAACTCATCCTTAAACCCATCCTTTTATTATCTCAAGAATGTTTCTAATAAGAGAGGTATCTGAAAAAAAAAAAAAAAAAGCTTTGAGGTAGGTATAACGGGACAAGAAAGGTTTTTCAACTTTAGCTGTTTGAGAAATAGCACAAGACACTGGAAATCGATAGGGGAAAAGCTCTTCTTCTTGACGCCAAAAATTGTAGATATAAAACTTGGCAAAGAGTTAAAAACTAATTCCTGATAAAGACATTGAATGTGGTAACTAATTACAAAATAATTTTAAAGTTTGGTTATAAAAATTTAAATTGTTTTAATAACTCCAATTTTTCTTGATATTAAATCTAGTTTAAGAGATCTGTCTTTTAACCAACATGTGTTTTTTTATATATTGATTCACTTCATGTTTAACAAATCTACCCCCTCAAATGAAATTTTGAAATGCCGCCCCTGATGGTTCGTACACTTCTTCAAAACTCCTCCAATACTCCTTCATTTCGGATTTTTCTGAATGACCCTTTAAACTCCTACGTTTTTGTGCTAACTCCTTCATATTTAGTTAACGATTTCATAATCTTCCTCTCTGATAGTAATTTAAAAAGTTATCTCTTTTCCAATCAAACAAATACTTTGACTCTTATTACACCTCGGAAACTTCCCTCTACTTAACAATAGTAAAGATGTAGAATCAAACTGAGTTTACGTAATTTTTTATCGAAAAATTCGGGTTTAGTTTTCTGGATTCCATTCTTTCCCCATCCCTTGCAATGCAATTGTAAGTCATCTATCAAAGATGACTTACAATTGCATTGCAAGAACTTCAATTTCAAAAAAATTCCTTTACATTTAAAAATTGTACCGTTTGCTCAGTTTAGATTGCAAAGGAAGGAAGATGTTTGATTTTCATTCTAATTGAATTTCTGAAATTAAAAGTTTGATTATATTTAATTTGTTCACGGACTTTCGATTTTTCACATATCGGAAAACTAGCTCTTGTTCATATTTTCTCTGACCTCCAAACATGTCATCACAAGTAACATCGAAGGAAGCTTCTCGTCATATTTTCGAGTTTCTGTCGAAAGACATTCGTGCCATTTCCTTCGGTTCTATATGAGAAGTAGAAAGAAAAAGTTGTGTTGCTACGCTACCCAAGTTCATAAGCCCCGTGTAATGGATTATCTTCTGCAAGATAGACCTGCTGTAAATGGCTGTCAAAAAGAAGCTTCAATGAGGAACGAGCTGTTGCCATTCGGCAGAGAGTAATATCTGTAGATACTTCCCCAGTTTTTCTTCCTACTTTCAGCTCGAACATTTCTTTTTCTGTGGCATACGTGTTTTTATCAGTTCAACATATGTTGCTGTTTGCAGAAACTAACCGGTAAGGGATGTTCTTTGGACGTGAAATATATCTCTATACCATATTTGTATCAATCTAAAATTATCTTACTTTTTTTTATTTCGGGAAAACGAGTCTTATTTTTACTTTTGAACATAAACCGGATCTTGTTTGCGAATAGCTTCGTCTTTTTACTTCTAACAAGTTTGAGAAACTTCAAACTATCCTGCTCGGCAATTAATGTTTGTTTTCCTTAGTCTCTAGTTCTATAAATAATTGGTAAGAAAAATTGTTATCATTTGTTTTAGCTACTTCATGAGACGTATATATTAAAACGAGATGAAAGAAAGTAAAACGTAATGATCTTTAAGCGCCATTATTAGTCTAATGTCTTCGTTTTGGATAACATGGAATATAGTAAACATCATTACGAGAAACTCTCTCATCCAAATCATATTCTATTCTACGTATTGGAATATAAATTTTTGTTGTATTGTTGACTCTTAACGATATATGTAGATAAGATAGCTAGATCTCTTTTTTTCTTTCTAGATACCAGCTTTCGTGAGATAGCACCAAAAATAATATATTCTTTGACAAATTTGCTAAATGAACCCCCTCTCCCCCCCCCCAAAAAAAGAAAGTAAATAAATAAAAAAAAAAAAATGCATAAATGAATAAAAAAAATCGTAGTCTTAAGAACTCACACCCTCTTCATTTTTTAGAAGGAAATGAAAAAAAAAAAAAAGAATTTCACCAACACAGAGGGAGTTTCCCAACAGTTGAGAAAACTTTAGGAAAAACAACCTCTGTAAATATGTTGTGCATGTAGATGTAGAAGGCTAAAATTATGTAGGAGTTCTAGGGACCTTATTTGTTGTATTTTTCTTTAAATTAAAGTTATCACTTTCGGCGGAATTCATGCTACCGTGTTCAGTTTATACACGAGAACAAGTAAAAAACAGTTTCTGCGTGCTTTTTTTTTTTTTTTTTTTTTTCAAAATTAAATCCTTATTTTTTTGTTTGTATTTTCCAAGTCCTACATATATTAAACTATTTATATATGATTGTACTATATTTTATTTTCGCATGCTGCTAAAAAAAATTAATGTATTTTCCTGTAGCAATAGTATTGTAAGAATGCCATTTAATGCAGAGAATTAGTGAACTGGGACATGAGAGGACAAAAGTTTATTTAATCAACTATAATACGTTCCACAAGATCCTCCTATGAACTCATAATCAACGGTTTTCGAAGAGGATTGACGGGGAATGAGAAGGCGAGACTGATTTCTGGCGTCTTCCAAAAATGAACTTCATGTTCACCAAGACCAAGAATAAATGAATCACTGCTGAAGTAGTTGAGTTATCACGTGCTCAATCCTTCTCTGCGATTCGGTTAGAAAGATGAAATGTAATAGTGAGTGCTAATAGTCTCTTCTACTTCGCCTACAACAAAAATGGCGCGCATTAAGATTTCAATCTTCCGCGGTAATTAATGCAACAAAGCACTTTTCTACTTGAACAGCGCTTTTAGATGGTGGAAGGGAATCGTAATAGGAGTTGTTGCTCTACGAACAGAAAGTTCATTATTAGCAGCAGCACTTCAAACTTGCATCTAAAACGATCGATTGCATCATAGCAAACAGTGTTGCTTTTAATGGTTATTTGTACAAGATGCGAATACTTGTCTGGTAGACCCAAGAACAGTGGTCATTAATAATGATTTCCGTCTTGGATACTAAGCACTTATGTCTAGATCCGAAATGAATTCTTGTCGAGCTTGATTGCTGACATTTGTGCGTAAAATCACTGTTGGAAAAGCAAAAATTCAAAAGGCGCGACCAACACTACCTTATCAATGCAATATATACGACGGCTATTGGAGAACCTAGATCTATTAAATTTATATTTGTATTTGAATTGTCGTTGCGTATATTCTATATATTATTGTTTCGCCGACTTCAAAACATATTTTTGAAAGTAGTGTTGCTGGTCTTCAAATAATAAAATTATTATTGGAAATGCTGTAATAACTAATTCCAAGCAATAGCGTGAAATTTAGTAAATGGTGAGAGTATTTTCGGAAAGGGCACTCATCCGTCTAACCTACAACAATCCCTTTAGTCTGACAGTAGCAGATGGGGTTTCTAACTAGAAAAAAAAATTGATTTTTGTAAACGCATCTCTGACCCATTAAACCACTGGTGCGATTCTGCCGCGGCCGATCAACCTTCCAACCAGCCGAAAATTACCAATTTCACAGACGGATCGTGAGGAAAGAGTTCATTGTATTTATAAGAGCCCTAAAATATAAGTCACGTTTATTACCCGTTTTTTTTTATCTTAGCTTGTGAATTAAATTTCTGTTTTGGAAGTTTCAACCTATTAAATATTCCTGCTTTGACTCCTAGATACTGTTGAGAGATTTACAAAACATAAAAACCCACCATTGCCAAATTTTAAAACACAATGATTGATTTTTAATGAGTTTTTAAAAATCCCACGCGCAAAAAAAAAAAAAAAAAAAAAAAACGCGCCTTAAAATATGACACCATTGACGTCGTATGGTTGTACTTTTCAGCCGTTTACACTAAGCCTCCTATAACATTATATAGGATCATTGCGGAGTTTCCCCCCCACCCTTCTGTTATCAATTAGTTAAAGCCTAATTACTGTCCGTGTATGAAAGCCGAGCCTAGCACTCTCGAATAGTGCCACTTAAAAAATTGTAGATGGGTTGTGGGTGATAACTTTCCGAAGTTTCAATTTAAAACTTGCATTTGCTATATCCTTTTGACATATTCAACTAAACCATGTATTTGAAATTAGCATCGTTCCACGTTGCTTAATACGGCTCAAAATGCTTTTTATTATTCTGCCCTTATTGTTATCTTACCTAACACCCCTATTTTGGCAAGATTAGAGAAGAGCTGACGCATGCGTGAATGCGCGGAAGGTGTTACCTAAGAAGATCAGACAGTATTCACGAATTCGAAGATTGGATTCGTCAAAGGGCAATCCAATAACCTTCCACGGGTGTCAGCGATGATGGCATTAAAATTTTTGCGGCGAAAACCATATTCAAACTTTTAGAAAGGCAATACTTAACAACTTTTTCCTTCTTCAGCAGCCCTGAGGAACAGCGTTGTGAATGCGCGAGAAAATGTGTTTCCACTCGAGCCGATACGCAAAGCTTCTCGCTCCATTGGCGCTCACGGTCGAAGAACGAAAAATCCAGCCAGCCATATGACGTCACCGTCGCTTGAACTTTAAAAATTATTTAAAAAAAAAAATCTCCGTGTATCGCAAATTATTTCACCGATGACGTTCATGTATGTTGTTCTATCATGAAAAATAAACTTAAAAATTGAAAACTTCCCTTTGAATAGTTTGGCTCCGATAACTTAAACTCCGACACAGGCCAAAGAATTAATTAGTTTCATGCAAAAATACCAGATTCACTTCCGGATTTAACTATACCCTGTGTAACGAGAGCTGGCGTCTCAAAGTAAAATTAATTTCCCACTCTCCACACTTTTCCCCTGCTGGTTGTCATAGTTACGCGATATGGACTTTTCCCCCACTTAGCTTTTGTAACTATGGTTAAATGCAAACGGTTAAAATTGCTTTATGCGTAAACTATTATTCTATTGAAAAATCAAAGATAAAAAGTCCAACTTTTTCATAGAAATTTTTGCTTTATTTATGCATGACTTGATTTGTTGGAAAACATTGAGACATAACTGAGACATGAGGATATAAATGAAAGCGTTAGCCTAATTCAAAAAACATAAAATAAATGAAATGCCTCAACAGCAGTGCATAGTAAAAAAAAAAAAAAAAAAGACTGGAGCTGTTTTCTTTCGTACAGTTTCCACGGAGAACACTCAAAATGTCTAAACTTGAATCGCCTATTTTAAAGTTACCTAGGATAGTGTCAGTTAACTTTAATTTTGATTATTTCTGAACCGTAATTTATGAACTTAATCCACTGTAGCTCTGAATCCTTCACATGTCACCACATTTGAATCTTCATCAGTTACCGAGTCGGCAGTATCGAGTCATGCATTGTATACCAAGAATGGAAACTTAATGATTTCATTTGACGATTAGGAGAGAATGTAAATCTCTCTGACTGAGAAAAGTACAAGAGTTACACATCCGATAAAATGTAAAAGAAAAGCACCCGATGGTAGAAAAGGATTTCATGATGGCTTAAATAGTTTAAGTGAAGAGTAATCAATCATATTCGTTTGATTGTAACTAGACATGTCACGTTATCATTCTTTGTTGATGTTACGTGTTCGAATTATGATGGATGTTAGTTTGAAACAATTGCGTTTCCACTGCCATAGTGGATATTTATACATGATTCGGGGAATATTGGCAATTGTTACACGTGCAAAAGAAATTGAGTCATTACTTGAGTGTGTAGAGCTTTCTTTCGGGTGGAACAGTTATTTTGTTATGCAAGTTTGAGAAATAATTTGTCGATATCATTCCTAACTTAACTACTTTCCAAATATTTAACTGCATGCCGATTAGCGAGCCCATGTCTCTTACTTTTTCTTATTTGGTTAATGTTATGCATTTAGACCAGTAACATATATCATAATAGCGTGTCTAATGGTTTACAATATTTTATGAGCAATTATTTTATGATACAATATTTTTATGAGCAGCACTGTTCTACGACAAAAATGTCGTAGAACAGTGATTTTTTTTAGTTTTAAACGTTACTGTGTCAATAATGTTTTACTAAATATGATTGGTAGGACTGGTGTGCTGCATAAAAATTTAAATTTCGTAACTCTTTCAAAATTTGATTTTTTGAAAAACATTTCATAGACCCAAATTCCTTTCATAATTTAGAGATTTTTTCCAATATGAACTATATGCTTATCTCTAACGGTTTAGAAATTAGCTATTGGGCCACGATGGGAGTGGACAATGGACACCCTGTATATGCATAAAAACGGCGATTTTCAAGAATGCATTCATATTACTGTATTTTTCGCAATATTTTCCTTGACTTAAAAGAGATACTGTAGAAGTTCAATGAATATTTTCCTTCCTAGAAATGATTTTAAATGAAAAAAGACAATGTTTCAAGAAAAACATATTGTGATTTATTGCAGTTAAACTAATTAGTGTACATACCAATTTCTTGGTAATTTTTTGCGTTAGTAAGTATTTACCACTTCAGGAGTAAAAAAAACAATAGATTGTATTTATTTATTTATTTATATATTTGAGATGCGAAACTTTTTTGGTGTAAATTATTAAAAAAAAACGTTTATTTTTCAGTGTTTAACTGATATTTTTGAAAAGATTTTCATGAACAAATAAGCACTAAAATCTCATCCAAATATAAAAGTTTTCGGTATTTATGTGCATGCATTATTTTAGATGCATAATATCCAGAATCTAATATAAAGTAAATATTTATTTATTTATTTTGTTAAATAAATTGCATGAGAAATTTGTCCTTATCTTTTTTTTTGATAATAATTTCAAATATTTTGATTTGTCTCACTTTCTTATGTTTTAAAAGAAAGAAAATTATTAGCAAATCACTTGATTTGTATCCAACTTTTAATATAGGAAAAAAAGAGCGAACTTGAATAAATAGTTTAAAATTTCAAAATGCACGGAAAAATAGTTAAGTTTAAGAATTTTTGCAGAAAAAATGTATTTTGTACTACCAAGTCCTGAAAATTTATTCCGCTATAGTGGAAACGTGCAAGTTTTTAGATGCACTACAAACAATTACATTCAGTTCTATGCGATTTACATTTTCTTTTTTTTGCTCTCATTTAAATATTTTAAAGAATGTTGTATTAATTACGAAACTCTATAACCTTTTTATATTTGAGTCTTCGCCGGTGCTTTTACAATACTTCATTTAATTTACTTTTGTTCGCTGAAACTTTCCGTAAAGAAATATTTCTTGTGATAAAACTTTCTGTGAAATATCTCAAGCTGATAGCAGAATGAAAAAAAATCAAAAGCAGATTAATTTCTTTCATCATTAATTATTTTTCTAATGAAATGAAAATGAATATCGTCTGATAAAACTCGTTCATTTTTTGCTATTGTTTTCTTTTGCTCCTTAAATAAATAAAAGTTAGGATAGTTCTTGAATAGTTTTAATAATTAAAAATCATTTTAATATTCTGAAATTTTTCTTCAGTTCGTGTTTTTTTTTTTTTTTTTTTTTTGTATGTGTGTGTGCGTATGTTTTAACACACATACAAATAAACATTCCGACAAAGAGAAAGAATGATTAGTGTATTCTTGCTTTAAAATGCGTTTTCACACACTTTATCAGTCTTTAATATCGAGCTTGCTCAGTAGTTTGATAATCCATAATCCATCACGATAATACATAGTAATTTATGTATTATCATTGTTGTAATTGTTATTGTTATTATTTTTACATTTTGAGCTGAGATTTAAACAGTAACTCAGAAAAGTTAAAAAATTATTATTTTTTCTGTTGTATAGTTATCGTTTGTATCTTAATTTTTTACTGTAACTAGATGTTTTTTAAACTAATATATACTGAAAAAAATCCTGTTATTGGACGAAATTAGAAAAAAAATTAAGTGCATGTTCTCAAATTATGAAATTTATTTTTTGTAGCATCATTTTTACCGCTATGCGAACGACATATTTCTATTGCTCCCATCAGAGATATTTTTAACGACTTTAACGGTAGCATTAGGCAAAGGACTCCTTAAACATTCTTGTTGTAGAGGTGAAAAGTTCTAAAATATCAATATTTGTGGCAAAAAGAAACACCTAGCTCGGTATTCTATTTTAACACATTTAAAAAATCATCTAAAATCTGTTTTTTTCTTTTTTTTCCTTGGGAGCTGTTTTACCATTTGTCGGTGTAAAACCTGAGCATTGGACTTACTCCTATGGTCCAAGTGTCCAAAAAAAAAAAAAAAAAGAAAAAAGAAAAAATAAGTTCATTTTGTTTCGTGATTTGTCTTTTTTTTTTTTCATTTTTTATTTTGGGAAAATTGCGTGTTGCATACGAGTTGCTTTAGAGATCTTTTTAGTGAGGAAACTTCTTATGTTTAATCAAGTTGCATTCACAAATATGACTAAGATAAAGAATGAAGTTAGCATGCTATTAATATTGCATTTATGTACATTTATGTTTCTGGGAATGCACCGCCATCATTGTCAATCACTTTATCAAGATGTTCAAGTCTTTTATATATATAAAAAAAAAGAAAAAATCTGCCTCCTTAATATTGTACCATTCCCGTTAAAGTGAATTGTTCTCGAAATAACTCAATTCATATTTTGCTTCAATTTAATATCAGAATTTTAAGAGATATTAAAATAGTCATTTCCACAGTCGCTTCTTCCTAGGCCACGAGTTTTCAAACGATTTTTAGCTTCTCAGTATCCAACACAATAACCAACAGCTGCATGAACACTGCGTAAAATAAATCATCTTTTCATGCACTTTTTTTCAATCGCATTTAAAGTTACAGACAAAAGGGCTGTATTTATTAATAGAAGTAGTCGCTTGTTTAGAAGTTCCATTTTATCGGAATCAAGCCTCCATTCTTTCTCTTTCATTATTCCCCTCGCTGTCTTTTTTTTTTTTTTTTACTTTTTTTCCCCTGCTGCCACTTAAGATTGTAAGCTCCGAAAACTTCTTTAGTTTTTTAACTTTTGTTTCTTTTCATCGATTATACCAACGTTGATTGGCATCGTAATCTTTAGCATTAAGAGGAGAGTTTAGGCATTTTTTTAAATAGAAAAGAAAGGAGACTTATTTATTTCTTTATTTTTTAGGTTGTTTTTGATACTAATGTTATTTTCTTCTTTTAATATTTCAGAAAAATGTTCGTTGGAGGATTGAGCTGGCAAACTGCACCTGGTAAGTTTTGTTTTTCATATGTGTCACTTGATATGAATAGATAAAATTTTATCTATTGCTTCATTTATGCGTCATTGCTTCAATAAATCATGGTTTGATCTGGATCATTTAACTTTCCTGGTATTTTTAACTTCTTATATGTCAAGTTACAAGGCATAAAAAAAGTGTCATTTTCCATACAAAAAATAACGTATTAGTTTTAGATTTCACCGGATGTTAGGTTTTTTCGTATCGGTGTATTTTTAAGCTTTAATTATATTTTTGAATTTTATTATTTACTTATTTTTTTCGCTACTTTAAATTTTTGTGTTTCAAAGATAATTCAAATAAAAAATTCGATAGCCTTTTTAGCGGAATAGAGCTAAAAATTCACTTTTGTTCAAAAGGTTGGTGAACTCCTGTTTTGTTTTTAATAATGATTTACTTGATAAATGATTGCAAACAATACACTTTTAATATTTAATTAATGCTTTCGATCAAAATTTGTTTTTCGAAGATAATGTAAATTCAAAATTCGATAGCCTTTTTAGCGGAATAGAGCTAAAAATTCACTTTTGTTCAAAAGGTTGGTAAACTCTGGTTTTGTCTTCAATAATGATGATTGATAAATGATTATAAACAATACACTTTTAATTTTTAATTAATGCTTTCGATCATTTGTGACATTAGTTAACTTTGATTATCTAGCAAATGATCCTTCCAGGGCTGAGTTAATTCAAGCGAAGAATCATTTGTAAAAAGGAAAAAGAAAGGGCTTTAGGGAGTAGAGTGGTTTGACCAGTTAATGGACTTTATAAAGTTCATTAACTGATCAGACTTCTAAAAACAGAAATTTACAAAATCATAAGTATTTTGTAGACGATATTCAAAATAAGCTCTGCCTCATGAGTTTGTGTTTTTTTTTAAGTGAAGTGCTGCAACTCAGTGAGTGAGAAATCCTAACCAGTGGATAATTTTCTAGTCCCAGGGCCGTCGTAAAGCATTAAAGCATTCGCCACCTCGCCATATGTGAAAAAAAACGAAAATTCGGCGAAATTTTTTTTTATTTGGCTAAAGTATTGGATAACGGAAAAAATCTCAGGAATTTCCACTGGGGGGGGGGTGCATTGTAATGAGAAAAAAAATTATAATTATACATTTATGTATAATGACTTTTTAAATCTTATCAATTATAATGTCAATATTTTGTTTTATAACAATAAACGATTATTAAGACACATTTTCAAAAAGCACTACAGGAAAGGAGTTCCTAAAGTTTTAAAATGTATTTCTACCCAAGTGATCGATGGTTAATTTTTATAAAATTTTCAATGATTTGAGAATAATTTAATGTTTCTGCAACTAGTATTTATATATATTCATTACTTTTTTCTCTCTATTTGCAGAGGGTCTTAGGGAGTATTTTAGCAAATTCGGAGAAATCACAGAAGTGATGGTGATGAAAGATCCCACCACCCGGAGATCTCGGTAAGCTCATTTAAGTGCTGTTTGATACTTCAGTATTATTCCATCGAGCTATAAACAAAATGTTTGGCCTTTAGCTCAGTAAATGGTACCAAATGCTAAAAATCGACAAAAAAGCAAAGTTTTTTTTTTTTTTTTTTTCAAATAATGTATTACACCAGCAAGGAAGTATTGTCGAAATGGTGAACTGAAACAGTGTGGACAAAAAAAGAAATTGTCAACAAATATATGTGATAGCTTCATGCTAATAATATGAAACGAAATGGAGACTTAGTCGAAATAAATGCAATTGTGCACCAACAATTAAGATCAAAAGAAAAAAAATACATATGTCATCAAATTATATAATGGCGCTCCGATAATAGATGTCTGCCAAGCTAATGTAGCAGTAAGAGGACTGTTAACTTAGATTCATAACTGCTGAGGTATTCTTGTAGTTTTCTTTATTTTTCTTTTTTATGAAAGTCAAGAACTTAATTTCCACAAGAACTGACTGGAAGTTTAGCTCAAGTTCTTCTCTGTGTTATGTGTAAATTTTTATATGTTAGACGAAATTCGTAAATGAAAATTGGTTCTGAAGACAATATAGCTATCTCACTTCTTTTGTTAGAAATTAAGCTTTGTAGCCCAGGTAACACACGTAACATTTGAACTTTTCAAAAACGTTTTAAAATGACTGTCACGTCGTTCACAAACATTTTTAAAGTGTTATGAAACGAAACGTGCTGCCTACGTAATGAAACTAGTAAAGAGAAAATTCTTTTTTTGTGGTACACGTTCGATGATGAGGAAAATTAAAACAAAAATTACTCTTGTTAAAATAATGTCCAAAAAAAGAGACAGGTGGAGCATTTGACAAGACTCTTCTTCGATGGAATAATACAAAAGTACCCATTTCTTTTTACAATAGAGACAGATTTATCACCGAATCAATCAATAAACATGTCTTGCTATCGGCATGGAAACTTCAACTCTAAAAAGACTGATCACGTCAGACAATTTTTGTTCTTAAATTATTTTCATTTCCTATTTAAAATAATGAATTTCAAATCCGGCCATAACTTTCCGAACGAAAGGGTTAAAACGCAGCGTAATTATCGCCATCGAATTAGTATTATTATTTTAATCACGTGTTTTCCATGTTCATTCAAAAATTCATTTAAATTCACGGAAGGTGGACTGCTTTCGTGACATTATTTATAACTAACTGAGACGGAAATATGTTCGCCGTGAATGCTAAATATTTTTAAATAGTTACTCTGGTTTTATTTAGCACATCTTTATTGGAACTGAACGTCTAAAAAATGTAAAGTCTGAAGGGAAGTTCAACAAAATCATTCATTTTGCTGTTTCAGATGATAATGCACATTCAAACGAAAAGTATTTGCGAAATGTGTTCTTTTCGAACAATTTTTAAAAATCAGTTTTATATCCATGCATAAAAAAAAGTAATTTTAATGATTCCTTGTCATAAATTAAGTGTGAATCCAAATAAAAGAGCTAGTGTTCAGTGTTCAAAAACTGTCTTATGAACTTAAAATATAAAATTTTGACGCATTTTTCCAAATTTCGAAGCACAGACAGGTATTTTTATGAAATGAATAAGAGCCTTCACTTTACTAGAGGACTTGTAGATGTAACTTCTGTCTGTTCTCGAATGTCGTGCCTAGCACTTTTGAACGATTCTGCTTTAAAAAGGGGTGATAGGTTGAGGATCAGACTCTTTCAGAACTTTTCAATTTTAAGCGTCCCATTGTTTTATCCCTGTCCTTTTTGATGTTACTTTCTATTTTCCATCCTTCTACTTTGCTTAGTATGGAACTAACGATTCTTAACTAAACCAATCCTGATTTTTAAAAACAATAAAATAAAAATTCTGGTTTAACCTCAGAAAATCAGACAGCAGTACCAATTGCCAAAAGAATGTAAACGGTGCTAACAGGGGCTCCCTGAACTTAAATTTTTGGGAGGGCAGAAATTCTGAATGTGCCGAATGATACTTCTAAGTTTTGCCGAATAATAAAATACAGATATGCACGCATAAATACATCTAATGAAATGGGACATTCGGGCATTTAAAAATTGCTGTTGCGTCCCCGAATTCGCAGAATCGCCAGACATAACATTGCAAAAAATGAACTGTTGTTTTCACAGTATAATACTCTCAGCCGAGGTTCCCATTTAAAACTGTAAA